>CANNZV010001395.1:0-157480 GCA_947561585.1 Caprella mutica | reverse complement strand
CGAAACGCATGTTTACGAGGACGCAATTGGCTGGTGTAGTGAATGGCAGAGGAGGACTTGATGATTCTTAACGTCAGAAGAGTGGCAAGACACCAATATTTTAAGAAGTTGAAAACAAGGAGGACGGGGCATTGCTCTGGACATGACAGTGGTCATGTCATTGTGACATTGGAAAGGAGTATGAATGGAAGGTAATCTATCATCTGATCATCATAGTGAGATGGAAGATAAAGAAAAAAGTGACACTGAAAAAGCTGATGAAGAGGGTTAAGATTGCGAAGAAGACAGATTGTGGGAAATAAAGAGAACAGATGAGAAGAGAAATCGAAGCTATATAAGAGGTGGTGAAGGTGAAGTACAGGAGATAGCGAAAAACATTAGGATGAATGACAGTGGAGATAAAGAGAGAAAGGAAAAGGCTTTGGAGAAACATATGATAGAACAGAGAGAAATAGACGAAGAAGTGCATGAGGGTGATTGGAGAAGATAGAGACGACGAGTTAAGAAATCATGTGCATACAAACTTTGCCTGTTCAATCTGCAATGTATATTTATGTTTGAATGAGTATGAAATTGCTTCTATAACTACCACGATTTTCACTAAAAATATTTTGAATGCACAACACTTTATATTCTTTTTCTGTTCTCTGAAATAAGATTGACTAATTTAAAATGTCTAAACTGTCTACTAGTGCCGTAAGATAACACATTTACTTGATTATTTAAATGATTGTTCTTTTTTTCATTATTATTGTTTCAATTTAAATGGAGAATTATTTTATAGTATAGAGTCATACTTTATATCAGAACTTTTTTCACTAATTAAAAGGAAATGTACCTAATTTACAATATTCGTTTAATTATAATCAATTTTTTTAGGTACCCTATCCGGCCCAAGTGATCATATATGATCACTTGTCATATTAGAAGTACCAGGCGGAATGCCATATAGGATCACTTAGATTTATCCAATTTCCATGGCAAAAATAGCATGTTGTGTTTTTTAAACAATTTAAACCAATATATAAAAAGATCGTGGATTTTAAAATCGGATTTTTTTTAATCACCCTACTATATACCCACGCGGCAAATTTCATTGGGACAACATTGGGACTTGACTGCAACACATAGTTGGGACTACATTGGGACCCATGATTGGGATAACCTTGTTTTTTGTACTTGTTGGGCCAAGGTTAGGACCCAAGATTGGGACAAGACAAGTTCCCAATGTTTGGAAATATTTACATTACCGTCCCAATATTGTCCCAAACCCACTATTGTTGGGACAACATTAGGACAATGATGTCCCAATGTTGTCCCGTGAGTAATACTAATCACAAGGTTGTCCCAAAAAATTTATTTATTTCATTAGGGGCTTAACCTCTGCCTCTGAACTAAAGACTACATCGCGGACGTCAAAAGGAAAATATAAACAAGGGACTGAAAGAAAAAATCAGACAGGAAAGTGGCTCCTAGAAAAGTCACCTACCATGCACCGTCGGTGACATTGTTCATGAATGCAGATTAGATACTCTGTGAATGCAGTCATTTCCCTAATCATTAAATATCTGCTTAATTTCTTAATTATTCATCTTGCATAAGATATTATTATGTGATTGTTTGAAGAAAAAATTAATTATAAGCTATACTGTATTTGATAAATGGAAAGAAGTTTCACTCTGTGTTTAGAGCTAGCACTAAAATCAGAGGAAATACTATTATCTAAAGATCGAAACGCTCTCATATTTACAGACAGTTAGTTCTTCATATAGAGTTATTGAAGGTTAAAAAAATAAGTAATACAAAAGTTGCTCCATTATTTGATTTATTCATTGCACATGATTGCAGTAAGGTATACAAGTTATCAACTATTATAACAGCTATCTTGATCAGAATAACTGTCACTTAGCAAAACAAACTTCCGAATAAAACAATACATACTCATAATTCAAATACAGAAATAATTCATAAAATCTTGAGTCCAAAGAAACTGGAGAGATACAGGCCTTTTCTCTAACCTCAGTATATAGATCCACCTTAGCAGAGCAGGGTCACATAGGTAAATTGCGGCTCTTTAATTTTTAATTGCGGCCCTCTCAAGTGAGTCTCTAAAACTTTGTGAACCGAAATTACATTGAAATGTTGCATAGCTATCAAAAGAAGCACAGTGCATGTTATAATTTATCAATTCAAATTTTCAATGTGTGTCTTGAAGCTATGATGTTTCGGTTGTTAGAGGCCGCAGTTAGTTAGTGTGCTACAATTTACCTGCTTGACCCTAGCAAGGGATAAATTTGTTCTTTAGATCCGCCACCGATTTTCGATATTTTAACTCAATATATAGGTAAAAGGTGTAATTTTATGACGTTTTTCACGAATACCAATTGTTGTGGAAATTCTTGGTTCTCGATATATAGCACAAATAATTTTCCGGTAGGCTGATTTTGGTAGGGGGTCTGTGAAGATATAATTATTAAAGTTTATATCTGATATAGCATCAAAAATATGTATATTGAGAGGCATGCCGCCCCCAATCCCCCTCTGCCAGGTCATCAAACAATCTTGAAGTGTGCAGTACACTAAGATAACGGAAACAACAACCTACGATAACTTTTTCACATCACAAAACGATTTCATTAAAAAACTCTAGATGGCGGGAATTTTAGAAGAAAGGGCTATTAGCTAAAGGTTATGCCTAATTTTAATTTTGTACCGGAAACTTAATTGCGTTATATCTCGTAAACAAAGAGTTACCACAAAAAAAGGTATTCGTAATAAACGTCTTAAAATGGCTTCTTTTATCTATTTAAAGTGTCAAAATATTGAAAATCAGAAGCAAACCTAAAGCACAAAAATAGGTAGGTCCTACTTTTACTATTTTTCAAATTGAATGGACGTAATATTTCAAAAAATAAACAAACCAAATTGGTTTAGAATAAATTTCCAGGTTGATAGCTCATTTGGGAGGGGTAACTACTCTCTGCTCAGTGTTACGCATCTATGGCACATGAATTTGAACAAAAAGTGGAGAAAATATCGGGATAATATTGGGACATGCCTGGGAAAACAATATTGGTTCAACTGTGATGTCCCATTGTTAGGACAACATTTCTCCCAAGTACCCAAGCAAGTCCCTATGACACAACCTTGTCCTAATCATGTCCCAAGAACGTTATGCTGCCTTGGTACTATATATTATTGTATAAGTATTAACTTATTAAGTATATATACTTGCATATTATACTGATGTTCAAGATTTTTGGGTAAACAAAAGAATTCTCTCTAATTTGAAATATGATTTATAACCTGTATTTCGATTTTAAATTATAAATTGCTTTAAAAAGAATCACCTCAACGAAAAAAATCTTAATCATTCTTATCGCAGAGCTCCTCAACTTTTCGGTAAGCTGCGATGTTTTTCGTCAGCAATATCAATCTCCCTCTGAGCTGTCTTGAAAACATCTATAAAATGTATTCTTAATAGTCATAAATGGTCCTCATTTAACCTAATTTCCCGTTAATATCCCCATCTCTATAATGTAGACTTTTTTCCGAAATATTAAAATAATATATACTATCGTTACAAAAAATTCGTATTAAATTCGTTGAAGTGAAATATTGAAAGTATTATTATTTCTGAAAAGGAAATTAGATTTCAAAAATTATAGTAAACCGCTGACAAATTTACAAATCAAGAGAAAATGATAATATTGTTGTGCAAATAGATATATTTTGTAATTCTAATAAATAATGAAGATGAATAAAGAATTATAACATTGAAATTTGAATAAGAATGTTTATTAATAGTATTAATTCTATACATTGAAGAACGCAGTATTCGCTAGAGGTGAGTAGCAATTAAATAATTCAAATAATAATTTAATTACTTTAATAAAGACAAACATTTAGTGTCATGTCGCAATGCATATTTGATGTAATGAAGAAAGGTTTTTAATCCAACTTATAATTTGTTTCACTCGCTTTGGGATATTTTCCCCTCAAGTTTGTTCATTGGTAATTGCTTTCGAAGTTACATTCATTGGTGAGTGATTTTATTCTCGAAGTAGCTTTAATGCATCCATGAAGTTTGAGCATTGCCACCGATAGATGTTATGTGCTTTACAGACTTTGTTCCTGGAGTAATTTTCCATTTAACAGGTTCTTCGAGTCCCTTGTATCAACTTCCTTTTGACATAAGCAATATGGCCTTTGATTCTAAGAAAGATGTCCAAACCTCAACTAACTAATTAATAACTATTTCAAACGCATCCCCTTCCTTCGTTTTTTATCTCGCATGATATCAGAGGCAATTAGTTACATAGCTGTAACTTTAATACCAAAGTCCGTGGAGTTTTATTATTGAACTGCTCTGTGTGGCGATCCCGAGGGTGAAGCTTGCGCTGATTTGCATCACCTAAACATTTTCTATTGTAAGTCAAATTGAACTATGTGGTGCAATCTTATTTCAAAATTCAGCAAATTAAACTGCCGATCGTCTGTTTTCATCATCAATAGAAACAATAATAAAATAATCTTCTATTCAATACAGTAGATGATCATTATTTGATCTCGAATTTTAACCAGTAATTATGGTCTATTGTCTTTCGATAGACATTCCAGGCAAAAAATTCTAAACGATGGTGTATGAAATTACGATAACATTCGATGAATATTCATCGAATTCGGCAATAACATACGATCTGTTGTTTATAAATTGGCGACTGGACACAACTTCAAAGGCAATAAAACACAGTATCGTTCTTCTTCCTCTGAAAACAGAGCAAACCTATTTATTTTGCTCAAGGGACTCGAGAACATTGACCTCGGTCTGCATTGGAATGCTTTTTCAGTTTACAAAACTGTAAATAATGAAAGTTACTTTAACCTTTAACAGTATAAACATTATAATATTTTTTGCAAGAACTACGTTACTTGAATATTATCAACAAAAATAAGTTGATTAAAATCAATTATCTATGTAGGTATGTAATATTTAAAATGATCAAAATATATTTTCAGCATATAAATAATGAAATAATTTTTGACACTCATGATTGTTAATATACAGAGTAATGGAATATTTTATTAATTCAAATCTAACATTAAAAGATAATTGATAAGATTCTATTACAGTAATCATTATACTCCTTGTCCCTACTCTGGTATTATAATTCATAACAGTGTTGCTAATTGGTATAAGAAAGTAGACACCAAAGCAAAATGACGTGACTGAGGGTAAAAATGGAACTGATAACATGACATGCAAAGTTTCGGAAATGAAGCCATTGGCACTCCTTTAGAAGTTCTCATTCTTTAACCCTATCTTTCAGGTACGGTAGATTCACAGTTGGACAGATGGATGCCCGCTTTCATTGATTCTCTTATATTTTAAAAAAATAGTAGATAATTACGTATAAAAATCGCTAGAGGCATAGCGTAATGCATTAAGACAATGTGTAGGAAAATTCTAGCAGACACATAAAGTTAATTTTTGATAATAGACGATTATGTTTAGAGTATGCTTATTGCATTCAAATAAGTCATTCGTGCACACTCATCCAGTTGGCGGATTCCTCCTCCCCCAGTTAGTTCGCTAAGAAACGCACACTGCAGAGAGATGTACTAATGTGAACGTATAACTACTGTATTCAATACATGCATATGTAGTATTGTGTACTGATACAGAGTCTGTATTGTCATGAAATAGTAATTATTCACTGGCACATATTATCCGTAATAATTGTTCTATTAATGTATAAAGTTGAATTAGATATTTACCTAACAGTGAACTACAGAAAAGAATTACTGACAATTAAATTGGATTAAGAATAAATGAGGAATATACTCTTTGATACAATATTTGATTGGCCAAACTTGCATTACGGTAATTTTCGAGCAAACAGTGGCCGATCAGTCTGAGACTCATTCAACCCGCGTGGCCGAGACATGTTGCACACAACCACACATCACAAAATAATCGATAGGCACGGTTGGCTGATTGGCTGACAGTTAGATTTTGGAAATGCATTCAAAATTTTGTGTTATCATTCAATAATTGAATTTCACACAGAATAATCATAAATCCAGTAGAGGAAGACACTTCCAGGTTAAAAGTCATATAAAGAAAGATTAATCGAACACTCTTGAAGGAAGTTATATGCATATAAATTTATAGTGGACAGCTATCTGCCCAACTTTATATGTAGGGGTTAAGAGCAAAGACTTCTTTCGCAGCATTAAATGGCTCATGATCAAATATGCAGGACTATTCTAAGACTTTTGGATTCATTCGTATCTTGAGTGACCGCCGTTAAATCAGATGCTACAATAACGAGAACAACGGCTATCTGAATCATGATCAAATTACTAAGGAACTGTAATTATTGTCAAATGTCACTTCATGAATCTGAAATCTATTAACATTTGACGATTTTCTCAGCAAGAACGATTATATTATACATTATGCATAGTTTTGTTGGGTTTGAAATTGATAAGTGGTAATTAGTAGAGTTCCATATTCTGATAAAATTCAAAAGTAATTGCAAACGGGTATGTTTATTTAAGTCATATATTAAAGGAGGAAGACAAAAGGAACTAAAAATTTCATAATCATTCAACGTATTATAATATATCTTCAAATGTTATTTGTTTATTTTTAAAATGTTATGTTTATATAAAAAGTTGTTCACAGATATTTAGAAAACAGGTTATTACTATTATATACTATATAGAAATGACAGATCTCTCGAATTTCTCAAAAGTATGTAGTAACTGAGTATAACTCCCTTCGAATGAGTTGTCTGAGAGTCTAGCCCTCATACTATAATTTGAATTATATGAGGAGATAACAAGAAAACGGTTAACTAAATCACTGCAGAGCTTAATCAACACCTCAATCGATCAATCAGCTACAAGAAACCCTCTGCTTGAAATACTATTAAAAATTGAATAAAAAATAAGAATCGCGAGGTCGTTTCTATATAACTTTATTACACAAATATTTTTAATTTAGTAATCACACAAAGTTGTTCACATGTAATTCATTTAAATCTCCGTGTTTGGGTTAATTTATTCCTAGTAGGGATGTAACATCTGTTTCATCCATATCGTTGTCTAAATATATCGATGACGTCAAAATAATTTAATACAAGCAACTCGATGAAGCATCTTGAAAGGAAAGTGGCTGCATGAAAAAAATCACCTACCATTGTCTTCGACAATGATTATGGATGCAGGAAAACTACTCCCTGAATTGAAAAACGAAAGTGATGAAAAAGGAGACAAACACAAGTGACTGCACTCATAGATGGAAGAGGAGAATGAAGAGATGATATTAAAGAAACCTACGAGCCTTCTTAACATACAAGTTTAATACCTCTTTGTTTAAGAAATTAACCCTAAAGCTATTCTCTAAAACTAAAAGAAGTCCTAAAAATGAAATACAAAGTAGAAATGAGTGTTAGTGCTAAGTTGTTCAACTTCAGTCATTTATTTTTAGTTTATACAACACCTTTTTTCGGTGTATTTATACCCCGACCCCAGATGTAATAAGTTTTTTAATGTTTATCAATTTATGTTTATCAATTACATATCCATGTACAAGGTAGCTAACAAACGGTAGCCGACAAATTGCTCGAAAACAATTGCTCGAAAAACAATTGCTCAAATGAACAATTGCTCGAAAGACAATTGCTCGAAAAACAATTGCTCGAACGAACAATTGCTCGAACGAACAATTGACCAAATGAACAATTGCTCGAATGATCAATCGTTCAGATAATATAAGATATATGAAACACTGTTATTATTAATTACTAATTGGAAAAAGAGGACGATTAGTTGCAGATATTTGAAAAGATTTCACTTCATGATGATCCGACTTTAAACAATATTATCTAATTACCAGTTGCTCAAATAGTCAAATTTCGAATTATAAATCGAAAAAAGTACAAGAAGAGGAAAAGTCAACCAGATAATGGCTACCGAGAAGGGAAAATTTTATAAAACAAGTGGCCCAAATATCAGAGGTTATACTAAATGTATCGGGATCAACCCCTCCCTCCATCCTGGGATAGGCTGTTCCCATAGCCGAGTTTCTTATACCTAACAACCTTAACCAAGCCCCAACAATATCTCGTCGGAACCCAGTGATTAAAATACTTTCTGTATTTTATCTGTCGGCAAATCCTCACTTCGGCAAATCCGTTTCCGACAAATTTGGGTTTCGGCAAATTCGTATTCGGAGAATCCGGTTCGGCGAATAAGGATTCAGCGTATTAGTTTTCGGAGAATTGAGTTTAGGCAAATTCGTTTCAGCCAATCCGCCGGAGAGCAGTAAAATGAATCGCAAAACATCATCCTATCGTAAAAAATGTTTATATGAATTACATATAGCAATTCATTATTGATTTGCTATTATACATTGTATGTAAATATTGCAGAGTTATGACGTCCAGTTATGACGTCCACGAATAGCTTTATTTTGTGTGTTTAAAGTGTTTATGGATTATATTTCATATTATTTTTCACTATTACATTAATAGGCAGATGTAAATATACAATAGTATAATTGTGATTGACTGTATCTTTGAGCTATCGAAATCGTTTAATATTTAGCATTAATTAATGAATTATGAGTATCTAAAATTAAGAACTGAAATAGCAGGGTCCTAACAATAATAAATGTGCTGATTCTTAAGAAATTAAAGTAATTACAATAGAGGTAAATAATAATAATTATTATATATGTATAGGTCCGAAAATATGAAAAATTCAATAACACGGACGTTTTTACGTTTAAAGAATATATCGTAATGCTAGAAAGAACTAATATCTAGCTAATTTTTTATATCATTGTTCCGTAGTATATTATATACCTGCATATTATTATGTATGTAATTCAAGTAATCAATGTTAAAAATATTTTGCTATAAAATACTAATTTCGTAACCATTAGTGCATCTAATTACCTACAGCGAGCTAATCTGAATACTACTATGATGATTATTGTAGTTACTGTGAAATAAACACCACAAAAAATGCCTCGTTTTCTATGTGTATGTACTGTAATAACATCGAAACATGCCAGGTAATAATTACAGATTTTACAGAGGTGTAATAAATGTGGGGCCTGCCTGTATATCATTAAAAAATTTCACTTTTATTATTTTACTGATGCCGGCCAACAGGATAAATAGATTGCAATAAGAATTTAGGCAAAGACCATACATTTCATATTACCATCAAATGAGGGTAATAAATACATTTATATTGCAGAATATAAATAAATAATATAATATATAAAATAAATGCACACAATAAATATAATACAATATAAAGCAATTCGTGGACGAAATGTCCGTGGACGAAATGTCCGTGGACGAAATGTCCGTGGACGAAATGTCCTTGACGAAATGTCCGTGGACGAAATGTCCTTGACGAAATGTCCGTGGACGAAATGTCCGTGCACGATATAAATTGTATTTCAAAAGAAGTATTGGTAACTATTAGAACAATAAAGGAAAAACCGTAGTTCAATAATTTATCTTTTGAATAAGAAGAAATGTAATAATTTCTCATAGAAAAATCCTAAAGCATCAGAACATTATTATTGTAAACAAAATGAGTAACAAATATAATTATTTTTCTTTGAAATATTTTGATTCTTGCTGGATGAACTTATCTCCATTCTTACTGTAGGTAGTCTCTGAATTATTTGATTTATTTGGTGTGAGTCCATGAAAGGTATTTATATACTATCTACAGTAGAGTACTCATGTATACTGAGGTTACTGAAGGTAATATCAGTTCAATTAATTCTAAAATTTAAATATCAATAGAGAAATTGTTATATTTGATCGTTGAATTTCCATTATATTCGTTACAGTATTGAATCATAAATTTACATTAATAGTAATTTGACAAATTAGACGAGTTCATCCAGTATAATAAAATATTATAAAATTTGTGTTTAATCTTCATATTTTGGTTATTTTGACCTTAAATATTCGAAATTATATTTCTGGAATAATAAGAGGCAGGTTATTTTAATTGAAAAATTATATTCGCTTATCGATCGTCGGTATTCATTTATTTTAGTAGGGGTTTAACGTCTGCTTCGGAACCAAAGGCCATATCGCTGACGTCAAAAGGAAATTAAGTACAAGGGACTAGAAGAAACAGTCAGATAGGAAAGTGGCTCCATGAACAAAGTCAGTTACCACCGTCGGTGACAATGCTCATGGATGCAGAAAAGCTACTCCGTGAATGCAGTCACTTACCAAGGAATGTGACGAAACAGGACACAAGCACCGGTGGCTGCACTCAAGGATGGAAGAGGAAAATGAAGAGGTGATAGTAAATGAAGCCTACGAGCCTACCTAACACAAAAATCTAAGACCTCGTAGTTGAAGAGCATAACCCTAGCGCTATTCTCTAAAACTGCAAGTAGCGTTAAAAAAAGGATAAACATGGTTAAATGAAAAAAGACAATCCATAATCCAAATTACATCAGTTCGGGGCCCAAGGGACGCCACTCCCCTTCTCTTCCATTCACCACAGACAGCTTCAGGATAGAGCCCCTGGGGGCTCGTCGGTATTCAATGACCAAATATAAATGATAAGAAACTTTTTTAAAGAAGATGAATGATTTACCAAATATTCGTTCTAATTTATTGTATAATGTAAAGATTTATAATCTATCGTCTTTCCTTGAACATTCTTCATCCGATGATAGTATCTGAATTACGATGAATTTTATCATCAATTCCAGACGGTACATCAAATTCCTTTTTTCCATTCTGTCAGTCATCTTTTATCTACGGTAAAGATTTCAAATATCGGTAATATTTTCCCAGATTGATGATCCCGACAGTTTCAGAGTTCCTTTTTGAGATATTGTATTGACTTTCTTCGAACTGTTATCATGGTTGCGAAAATAGTAAATAGAATGCAAATGCTGCTCTGAAATGATCCACAACACAAATAAACATTATCTTGCATAATTATTTATTAGGAAAAGTGGTGCGATATATTAAATATATTTTAAAACCGAATACACTTCTGTGAAGTACTGATGAAGTTAATAAATACTTTCTCGACTTAGTGCAAGGATATACAGAATTGAAACTGAAACTCGGAAAAATTTCAGACTATTCATTTTTACGAACAACAAAACTGTTTGGTATTATAATAAACTCTTACTGATATATATAATCTGTTTCAGTATAAAAATACTCTTACATCAAAATTGTTTACTGAACAGGAATAGATATTACTGATTAATAACTAATAATATAATATAGTATATTAATATTAATAATTATTAGTAATAATAAATTCTTAAATTTCTGCAAGTAATTTTTCATTATAAATTATGTAAATTACAATCAATAAAGGGTTAAAAGTGTTTTCTTATTCATTGCAGTGGAGGATATAACACACTCACGTGAGTCACGCAAACTTAGACATTCAGGTCAAATCCAGAGTCCATTATACAATCTAATAAGCCGGTGAATGACTTAATTAACTCCGTGATTATTAGTTTAGTTCGAATAATTAAATTTTCAGAACCAATAATCATCTTTGAAGTATTTCATTAATGAGAATTAAAGCTCATAATATGATAATGTGTTTATTAATTAAGTTGCGTATGTAAATTTAATCGATGTTAATGCATTCATAAAAAGGGTTACTGAGTTCATTCTTTGTTAGCTTTTGTAATGCAAATTTAACTGTAAGATTTTAGAATGGTATTATAAATAATTAAAAATATTTCATGTATTATCTTTCTCTGATAGTACATCATCACAGTGACTTTTTCTCTGATAGTACATCATCACAGTGACTCTTTTCTCTGAAAGTACATCATCACAGTGACTCTTTTCTCTGATAGTACATCATCACAGTGACTCTTTTCTCTGAAAGTACATCATCACAGTGACTCTTTTCTCTGATAGTACATCATCACAGTGACACTTTTATCTGATAGTACATCATCACAGTGACTCTTTTCTATGATACTACATCATCACAGTGACTCTTTTCTCTGATAGTACATCATCACAGTGACTCTTTTCTCTGATAGTACATCATCACAGTGACTCTTTTCTCTGATAGTACATCATCACAGTGACTCTTTTCTCTGGTAGTACATCATCACAGTGACTCTTTTCTATGTTACTACATCATCACAGTGACTCTTTTCTCTGATACTACATCATCACAGTGACTCTTTTCTCTGATAGTACATCATCACAGTGACTCTTTTCTCTGACAGTACATCATCACAGTGACTTTTTTCTCTGATAGTACATCATCACAGTGACTCTTTTCTCTGATAGTACATCATCACAGTGACTCTTTTCTCTGATAGTACATCATCACAGTGACTCTTTTCTCTGATAGTACATCATCACAGTGACTCTTTTCTCTGGTAGTACATCATCACAGTGACTCTTTTCTCTGATAGTACATCATCACAGTGACTCTTCTCTCTGATAGTACATCATCACAGTGACTCTTTTCTCTGATAGTACATCATCACAGTGACTCTTTTCTCAGATAGTACATCATCACAGTGACTCTTTTCTCTGATAGTATATCATCACAGTGACTCTTTGCTCTGATAGTACATCATCACAGTGACTCTTTTCTCTGATAGCACATCATCACAGTGACTCTTTTCTCTGATAGTACATCATCACAGTGACTCTTTTCTCTGATAGTACATCATCACAGTGACTCTTTTCTCTGACAGTACATCATCACAGTGACTTTTTTCTCTGATAATACATCATCACAGGGACTATTTTCTCTGATAGTACATCATCACAGTGACTCTTTTCTCTGATAGTACATCATGACAGTGACTCTTTTCTTTGACAGTACATCATCGATTCTTTTCTCAGATAGTATATCATCACATTGACTCTTTTCTCTAATAGTACATCATCACAGTGACTCTTTTCTCTGATAGTACATCATTACAGTGACTTTTTCTCTGATAGTACATCATTACAGTGACTCTTTTCTCTGATAGTACATCATTACAGTGACTTTTTCTCTGATAGTACATCATTACAGTGACTCTTTTCTCTGATAGTACATCATTACAGTGACTTTTTCTCCGATAGTACATCATTACAGTGACTCTTTTCTCTGATAGTACATCATTACAGTGACTTTTTCTCTGATAGTATATCATTACAGTGACTCTTTTCTCTGATATTACATCATTACAGTGACTTTTTCTCTGATAGTACATCATTACAGTGACTCTTTTCTCTGATAGTACATCATTACAGTGACTCTTTCTCTGATAGTACATCATTACAGTGACTCTTTTCTCTGATAGTACATCATTACAGTGACTTTTTATCTGATAGTACATCATTACAGTGACTCTTTTCTCTGATAGCACATCATTACAGTGACTTTTTCTCTGATAGTACATCATTACATTGACTCTTTTCTCTGATAGTACATCATCACATTGACTTTTTCTCTGAGAATGTAAGAAATGATACTAATTTAGATAACATTTTTACTGTATAGTATTAATATCCCCAAATTAAAAGATATTTATATATATATATATATTAAATCAGTTAATGTCATTCTATATGTTGAACCTACATTTCATATGTGCATTTTTTTAAATTCTTAGAAATGCCAGACAATTCGCAGTTGAAGAAATTGGGAATGAATTAGCATGCATGTTTTTGACTACTATCTGGAGTAATATTATGTCAGTTTCTGTCTGTTTGTTACAGTGATATCAAACTATTCAAATGCATCTCATTATCTCACACATTTTATTATACTTTGATTGCAGTCTACGTCTCCTTCAGAAACAGCATTTTAATCGATATAATCTTCTATTAGTATATTTCATCTATTTATATATTTTTCAAGCCACTTCCTTTATCTGATAAATAAATTTCAATAATGACGCAGACTACACAATTCCACTGTCCAGCATGGCAGGTTTACTCTCCAATATCCACATGAGGCACAGTAAATTCTTGTTTGAACGAATATAGCTTACAAAAGAAGCTTCCTCAGGTTATGCAAACATTGTCAGTAGTTATCTAAAGTGCCATAAAGGAGCATAAGTTGATAACTGTGGCAGATAAGACTTGGATGAGAGGAGAGGAGAAACGCATGGAGAGACTCTGATCCGGGTTAAATGTTATGAAAGAAAGGATGAATGCACGGAGAGTCTCTGCTCCGAGCCAAATGTACTGAAGGAAAGGATAAACGCATGGAGAAACATTTTCCGTGCCATATGTTATGAGGAAAAAGATAAACTCAAAGAGAGACTTTGTTCTAGGCCAAATGTTTTGAGGTTTTCAATATATCAATTTAACGTGAAAGCATTGACCAGTCAAATGATCAAAATGTTGACCATTAATCATAATTTTTGTGCATAAAATAATCAAATAATTTAAGAGATTATGTAGTAGTTTTTTTTTTCTGGTAAAGGATCTAACTACCATTTACATTATTTTAGCCCCTTTGCTGAATATTAATTATGCTTATTATAAATTGAATTCTCATCAAGTAAAGGATCGGTTGGACGATAATCCCATCATTCGCAAATATTAGATAGTCTCTTTATCGGTTCCTTGGCTTTCAATTAGTTAAATATAACATCGTTTTGAAGAAAGTTCTATTCCTGCCGAACATTCCAGAAACTGAAGATAGTATCGATTCTCTATTCACTTCATGCGATCAACTTGATAGCTCTAGTCAATGATAAGGGTTATAGGCTTTCAAGTTCTTTACGAAGGGCTTGCAATTGTGATAAGGTTTACGGCTAGTGGTCATTAACTAAAGCTCTCAATTTCAGTTTATAATTCAGTTCATTGTATCTCCATTTTTATGAATGGCTGTATCGCTTTTCAAAACATGTTACCTTGATCGTAAACGATATTTGTAATAGATAATGAATTTATTAATTGTTTATGAAAAACTTTTATCATATTTATTCCTTAAATATGTAGATATTGTTTTATATGTTGTACGAATTCAGCTGTATATAATTATAGTTCGCTATTTATTTTTTCGTATAATTTTTAATATCAACACTTTTTAGGTTTAATGATTGGAGTAAGCAAAGAATGATTAAGAGTTGTCAATAAAATTGCCCTGAATTCCTATTACTTTAAATTTGTTAGTTAATTTAGTTGTTTGATGTTTATTTTGATTGTAGATAACTCTCCAACAATCTGTTCTACTTAATTTGGATAATTGCATTGAATATAGACGATAAAAGATAGCTTGATAAATAGTTTAATGTTTTATTCTCTTTATATATCATAGCTGCTACACTGAACATATGTTCTACTTCAAGCAATTTAACCGAACAAAAGATCAACTTCCTACTGAAGAATGTTTTTTTTAATGGTTAAAAATTCCAATCGTTTTCCAAATATCACTTCAAAGTAACTAGGTGATGGTGATGGAACCCAACATGCAACTAAAGTCGCATCGACAATACGTGAAACGTGTGAATACATGAGATATATCAAACAATTGCAATCCATTGAAGCCTGGAAAGTGAATAATCAATTGCACTTAGATTGAGGAAAACAGCAATACTGAATAGGCAGCCCATGATTTAGATTCTTCCATTTGGTTCTAATTAGGGATTGAATGTAGCCTAATGAACCATTTAAAGCTATGGAAGGCCATCGCAGTTTGGATTTACCTCTGATGAGGTGCTACAGTGGAAATTGATTCAATTGGAATAAAGGAATTATACAAAAGACTTAGATATAGATTACTGTGTGAATCAACGTCATATGAATTATTGAAAATATGTAGTAAGAATAGATTCTAAAGGACGAAGAAACTTTACGGACATAAGGTTAACATTGTAGCTTACTGTACTAATTTAATACCATAGGAAAAGGAGAATTTCATGAATTGGCTTATTTTGAAATATGATGTGTTTTTTTATCAAAGAAAAAAAGTATTTCAAAAAGTTACATCCAGTGATAAGTTAAGTTAAGTTCTATTGCTTTATTATTCCAAGTAACATTGCGCAAAAAACAGTTTTTCGAGGCCATAAATTCCGGAGCAGGTAAAGATAACGGACCATGGCCCGTTATCCTTACTGGTTAAAATCTTAACTCTACTAACATAGCCCACAAAAGTTTGCTCACCAACCTAGCCGCTGGTGCGGCCACAACAGTCCTCAATGAAACTTTTGCACATTCTTAACCAATGACTTTTCAATATTTTTTCTTCATAAAAACCTTCATTTATTTGCATGTCCATTGGTAAACGCCGAAGAATAATTTTCCACTTAAAAATTAAGGAACAAACAAAGAGAAGAAACAAATACTTTTTAGGTATTATTGTATGGGTGGGGCTTGTCACTGTGTACGGAGTTTGGTGTGCGTTTATATTCTCGCTCATCTAAATAAGCCTCTATTATTATTAATGAGAGGATCCCCGCTCGCCGTGGTGAATTTGTACTGAATCCTCATTGAACCGATCTAGAGTCTAGTCGTTGAAATCCTCCAGCCTCCCAATTCTTTCAAGAAAGGTAGAAAGATACGAGGAGCAGAGGGTCATGGTAATTCTTTGGAGGTCCGTTAGAAATCTATCCAGAGTAGAGTCCCTAGTCCTATGATAAGAAGGGCATTCTTCAACAATGTGAGTCCTTGTCTCTGGGGCAAGACCACATCGACGGCAAGTGTCATTGGTCCATTTTCCAGTAATCATGTTATTCGAACCAAAGTTTCCGTGCCCTGCTAAAATTTGTAGGGTAAGACGAAGTATTCTTCAGGTCTACGAAAAAATTCTTAGAGAGCCTCTTCAATCCAGAGGCTGCTCGAAAAGCTCTTTGGTCTGTCTGCAAGAAGATAGTATGCACTATATGGCATAGGTAGAAAGGGTTATAGTCCTTCATATGAGGTCTTAGCTGATAATTTCGCTAGAAAATCGGCTGTTTCATTAGCAATGGTACCAACGTGGGACTTAACCCACTGAAGAGTGACGACAACCAGCTGCCCCAGAGAGTTCAGGGCGTTTACACATCGGTTTACCGTTTGGCTCCTGGTTCTCAAACTTACCACGGCTTTGATTGCCGCATGGCTATCTGAGTATATAAAAACTCTCTCCACATCAGGTTCTCCGGAAATGATGCTGGTCAGTCTCTCTGCAGCCAGAGTGAACTCCAATATTTCTGTCTGGGAAACGGAGGAGTGATAACCTAGATATTTAACTTGGTCAGTATCAATCCCAACAGGGAAATGGACTCCTGCACTTGTTTTGACAGATTGAAGCTTAGAGCCATCCATGCATGAAACAGGCCTTAGTCGAATCTTCCAATGTGTTGTCGGGGACCACCATACTCGTCTTAAATCTCACTTGTAGATTTAACCGAGGGCTGCATACTGCATAGGTCTCCCGGAAAGGCTAGAACAGGTAGGTCTCTGGAGCTCCTGTCACACCAATTCACATGGCTTTGTTGAACCAAAGTGTCTTTGATTTAACCACCCCTCCACAAACCCACCCTCCTCAACCGGTATGTACCTGACACCGCCTTCCCTTTGAGAAAAGAAGTCAGAGATGGCAGGCTGAGAAGCATCTCTAATACGGCTGTGGGCGTTCCAGGATATGCCGATGAAACAGCAATACAAGCCTTCCTCTGAAGTGTGGACAGCTTCAGGTCGCAAGTCCGAGTCTACAGCTCCGCCGCCCAAAACGTAACAGCGAAGCTCAAAATAGTTCGAATCATAGTGGTGAAAATCCACATCATGACCTTCGGAGAAAGCCTTCAAGTCTGTCCAACTGCTCAACCACACAATAGGAGGCATCAATTGGCTTTAGCAGACTTGTCAACTATATGGAAGATCCAGCTCAGCTTTGAGTCCAGAGACACTCCAAGATAAGTTACTCTGTCCACAAGCCGAATTAGTTGTCCCATAAGTCTTAAAGGGCGATACTTCCAAAACATAGTAGCAAAAGTTTTATTGCTGCGCAAAGATTGTCCAGATTCTCTGGCTCAATCCTCAACAGTCATCAAACATTCCTGGACTCATTCACAAATATAAAAGGAGTCTATTCCGCTTGATAGCAGGAGTACATTATCAACGTAAGCCTGTATATAAATTCCTGACACATTAGTCAGTTTCCTGAGAAGTTCACTCATCATTAGATTGAATAAGAGTTGTGAGAGAACTTCTCCTTGTGGTGTACCCCTTGTCAAGCGAACCGATATGCTATAATCACCAGAGTAGCTGTGACCCTTCGGCTCTTAAGCATCTCCATGATCCAATTGGCTAGGTGTATCTCTATTCCTGCATTGAATAAAGCGGACTTTATAGCCACCAGAGAGACGTTGCTACACTGAGAGAAATCATTTTTGGATATCAAACAACACACTGTAGTTTAACCCATTGCGTGTTGATTACAAGCTGAAGTAATTAATTCTAGTTGTGATCATGGTGTAGATGAACTACAGCATGAGGTTTAATTTCCAACACTGTAAAAATGAACTACATGTGGGTAAAAGTGGATTTGCTTGTGCATAGAAATATGCAACAGCCAATCTCAGTATATTTTTCACACAGGAAAAAAACAAATACACTTTCACGTGGGTAAAATTATTTCCGTTGTCAGTATATGTGACCGTCGTCCATGTGGTTATAATATTGGGATATAAAGATTAATCACGCGTATGTAAATTTATTGTAAATTAAGCGGGAAACTGAAATAGCGCGTCAGTTTCAGTGAAGTGTTGGTCAGTGGAGGGAGATGTTTATTTTGGTAGTAACCGAAAGCTAACTTTTACCTTGTATTATTGTATATTAAGTGATAAAATGGGATGAAACTGTTAGCTAGCTGTTAATACTGTAGCTTATGCTCAATACAGTTTTTGAGAAACAGAAAATACAGCATGTGAGGCTGTAGCTTCCTATTTACCTACTGTGTACATATTCCTAATTTGATAATGTCCATGGTTAGGCTAGGTAGGTACTACCTACCTAGTTAGAGGGTTACACTACAATCCTTCCTACAGCAGCAAAGCCTATATTTTGCCATAATCTCGAGCAGCTGATTTTGTTCTGGTTAGATTCTTCTCTTCTTCTTGGGTGCTCATGTACCTCATTATAAGTTACCTAGTTAGCCTACTTCATATTTTTATAGGTGATACATTAGGTAACTAACAAGTCTGCAGAATATGGAAATTTTTTGGAAGACTCTCGGTCTTGGAGACAAATCTGATAACAATCTTATAAATTTTAGATCTCTCATCATCTCTGAGAGACTGAGGGAGATCTTTAATTAATTCTTATGTTAGTGTTACGCTGTTACCATTCATTTAGAATTTTAGCAGAGGGAGATTTTGAATGTGCTGCTGAGAATGTTGAGATCCACTCACTCTCTCTCCAAGACTCCAATTATAATCTGCTAGTAAAGAAACCCAGTATGCTACTATTCTGCAGAGCAGAGGGACAATTATGCTGCTAGCCTATGTTCATATAATGAGTATCTAGGATGCATCATTGATCATGGCATGCAACTTTGCAAGATAGAGTCATGCAGGCCAGCCTAGCCCAACAGTATCTAAAAGCTGAGCGGCGCACTACAATACGGCGCACCACTGTACTTCTATTAATGATCTCAAAGTAAATAACTGTTATGAAGTTTGTTGTATCCGCTAGTTTGTTGTTCTGCACACTTCATGATTGTTTAATGACCTGGCAGGGGGGTTTGGGGGGCGGTACGCCCCCCTTTACATATACCTAACGGCTAACTAATAAGTTTTTATTAACACCCCAGACTGAAATTTTACAATATTTACCCCATAAAATTGTAATTACTATTCTCTATGATGAATTTCATTTTCTATTCCAAATTAAACATCTCGATCAAATAATTAAACTGTGTAGTATAAACATTTGATTCAGGTACCGTCAGTCATGAATTTTATAAATAATTACCTATCAAATTCACTCCATTTATCATTAATCTGTATTCAAAATATCTATCTAATAGAATCATTAGAATGTACAGTGGTGCGCCGTACTGTGGTGCGCCGCTCAGCTTTTAGATACGTATCGCCTGGCCAGTCTGTATTTGGTGCACAAAAACCCACTGAATTTTTCAAAAAGCTGAAATGGTACCTTCCTTATTAGGTATCCTTATCTAGGAATAAATGGCTAAAATCCACCGATTTTGGTAGACTATTATTTTTCAAAATTCAAAGGTTAAAAAACTCCACCAACATGTCAGTGGAATTTACCATGAAATACAGACTGGCCTGCAGGTAAATTGCGGCTCTCTCAAGAGTTTCTAAGACATTCTGAACCGAAATTACATTAAAATGTTGAATACCTACCTACCAAAATAAGCACAGTGCATGGACATGCTGTTATTTATTAATTTTAGTTTTTAATGCGTCACGTGTGTTTTGTAGCTATGATGTTTCTGTTGTTAGTGTACCGCAATTTACCTGATTGACTCTAGCTCATTAATAATGAGCTACCTTCCTAAGTTCCTTGGATCCTATAGCCTATAGGATGCAAGGAACTTAGCTCATTATTAATAAGCTAGGGTCAATCAGGTAAATAATAAATTGTGGCACTCTAACTAACTGCGGCCTCTAACAACAGAAACATCATAGCTGCAAAACACACATTAAAAACTTAAATTAATAAATAATAGCATGCACTGTTACTGTGCTTATTTTGGTAGGTAGATATGCAACATTTTAATGTAATTTCGGTTCAGAATGTTTTAGACTCTCTTGAGAGAGCCGCAATTAAAAATTAAAGGGCCGCAATTTACCTGTGTGACCCTACCTTGAACCTTCCTTGCAAATTTGCTTGATGCATCCTAGGACCTAGTTATTTATTATATGAACTCAGGCTAGCAGCATAATTAGCCCCTCTGCCGAATAGTAGAATACCCAAGTAATAAAGCCTGTCCAGTTATTTTGAGCCCTTGAAAGAAATATAAATTTTTCTTCTATGCTACAATGTTATTTTGCCAAATAAAATAGAATGGCTATAAACTCTCCATTTGTCTCAAAAATGATCAAATTAGCATAAGTTTTCTCCTAAATAATTAAATAATATTTTAGCAATGTAGCATAGGAGAAAATTAGATATTTCTTGCCATTTGCAATTGAAGGGCTCAATATAACTGTCAAATACTTCATTATCTGGTTATTTTGGCGAGAATTTTTATCATTTGTTTATTTTGGAGATAAATTTGTTATTTTTGGAGAGACAAATGGAGAGTTTATGATCCATACTATTTTACTTGGCAAAATACTTATATTGAACACTTTCCCCTAGAGCCCTAGTTAGGCTGTCAAAGAGTCAAGAGACCAAATCTGTTCTGAGCCCAAATTTAGAAATCCATTCTAGTATTTCTCACCAAATCTGTCCAAATTGAACTGAATTTTCAAAACTCTTCAAGATAACTTTGTACCTAGCAGTATTAGCATAGGAGAAAATCAGATATTTCTCTCCAATTACAATTTAATGGCCCAAATTTACAATCACAATTTTCACAACCTTGCCAATATTATATACCTAGAGGCGTCACTGGCATGTTGCCAAGAACTTGTAAGGACATACTTTATTACCACTTACCAGGATTCCTATGTAACAATTTAATTCAAATAGTCTTCTGTGGTTCAGACTTCACCCTGAAAGTAATTAGTATGGTGGCAGAGCATTTAATTTTAATCCTTTCGGACTCTCAGAGTTTGTCTGATATAACGTTATCATACATATCGGCGGACCTTAGTGTACAAAATACGGATTGGTGTCTATAATAATAATTATCATGATATAGAGTATATCAGTTAAAGATAATTAATTTGCTTACATTTCAAATGGTTAAAACACAAGTCTGTCTCCAATATTATATTTTGAAGACAATTTGTCTCCAGAGATCTTCGAATCTGTCTCCAAAATGACCAGAATTCTGCAAAATGTCTCCAAAAATACATGTCTTCTAAATATGTCTTAAAAGATCT
The DNA here is from genome assembly GCA_947561585.1 of Caprella mutica. Taxonomy (NCBI): domain Eukaryota; kingdom Metazoa; phylum Arthropoda; class Malacostraca; order Amphipoda; family Caprellidae; genus Caprella; species Caprella mutica. The sequence goes on along the minus strand of CANNZV010001395.1, from coordinate 135,471 downwards.
TCGGTGACATGGACAGACACGCTTTGCAGACTGGTCAAAACACAGATATGTGCAATTGGCTTAACAATTTGAATTAATTCCTATTTTCCGATGTTAATTTTGGTGTGAAATTTTCAAAATATGAGCCAAATTGGCTTGGCACAGAATTAAGTGGAAATTTTGACTCAAAAATTGCCTAACAGTTTATCAGCCACTGAAACAATAACAAAATCTATTCATATAGCTGAGAGTCAGGAGAGACATTTTAGGCCAGACTGTATTTCATGGTAAACTCCACCGACTTGTTGACTGAAAGGAAATTTTTCCCCTATGAAAATAATATTCTAATAAAGTGAGTTTTTAACTATTTTTCCGGTTCGTTCCTTTTTGACGACCCCCACCAAACTTAATTTAAATTCATTTTTTCTTATTTACTTTGGTCCATATAATCCAAAAATAAAACCGAAAACTTATTTTGTAGAAACTCGTACACACTTTTTGAGATACGAAGGTTTGAAGTTATTTATTTCCTATGTAGTACTAATGTTTTATTGAAGGATTGAGAACTTTAAATAAAAAATCTTTTCACGTTTTGTAAAAAAATATCGTTTTCACTTTGACCAATTTTGGTCTAAGATAAGTTGTAATGTAGTTTGTAACAGCTAGTTTGTTGTAATGTACACTTCATGATTAATTAATGACTTGATAGGAGTGTATGGGAGGCGGCACGCCTCTCATTACACATATATCAGTACTGAAATAATAAATGGAAAATATCACGGAAACCGGAAATATTCGACATGTATTTACGCCCTTCTGCCAGGTCATTATTCAATCATGAAGTGTGCAGTACAACAAACTAGTGCATATAACAAATGACATGACATTACATTTTCATCATAAAAATCTATAATGTTTGAGTATTCAATGAAAACACGAGTTTTTCTCAAAGTTGTCAATTCTTCAGTAATACATAAGAAATAAATAACTTAGAGCCCTCACATCTCAAAAAGTATTGGTTTCTTCAAAAAACTATCATGATTTTCGGATTTTATGGACAAAAGTACATATAAAAAACATAATTTAAATTAAATTTGGTGGGGGCCATCAATTGGGAAAAATCCATTTTTTCCTATGTTGCCATTCATTTTCTGTGGCTAAATGGAGAAGATGTTGGTGAAACAGCAAAATTATTAGAAATTGTTGGTGGATTTTTTCAGATTTTTGTAGAAGTTTCTGGGATTCTAATTTCTATGCACCAACTACAGACTGAATTTTAGCTACAGTATCTTAGTGTAGCTGCAGAGTTGGCAAAGCCTGACTTAACATAGGAATTAATAACTTAAAATTCAGATTTAGCTAGAACATTATTTTCAAAGTGGGAAAAAGCCACTGACAAGTTGATGGAGTTTACCATGAAATAGCTACATTCTGGTCTTAGCCAGTTAGGTACTCTGAAGCATAGCCAATTAAAAAAATGCTCACCTTCCCAATAGTTAATCACAAAGAGATTTCTTATGTAAGAGGACATTGCAGTACACTGACATTAACAGAAAGTGGGTGTTAATATAGATCCTTGAATAATCTGCCCTTTATATTTTTTAAATTACTGCATTTTGACTTGTATTAACACCCACTTTCTGAGTATACTGTTTAAAGTAGTTATCTATCGTAGCTATTACAAGTTGAATAACTTCTTGAAAGAGAATAATCTTTCATTGCTACCCCAAAAATATTTTTAAAATCTTTTTAATAGCCATGTGTTTTATCTTAAAATTGTCTTCTTCAGGATATTGATATTATTAACTTGATTGATAATGGATTTTGAATTAGAAGCATGGCTCAAGGAAGCAAATTTGATTCATTTATTAGATGTATTCAACAAACATGGATTTAACCGCTGTGCTCTATTCTTGGCCAATGAAGATCACCTCAAAGAAATTGTACCTTTGGTTGGGGAGAGACTAAAGTTAATGGATCTTCTAAAAAGAAAGCGTGAATGTGATTTATCTTCATTGGTAACTTCACCATCTGCTGATACTGTTATCCTGCCTAAGTTTTATATTTTTTTTGATCAAAGTTTTGACATTTTTAATGAAGCAACACCTATGAAGGTTGATGATTGTCAAACTGATTCTTATATTACAGCCAAGGATATCAAGAATGTGTCGGTTAAAAGAAAAGCTTCAGATTCTTTTGATGAGAATATTGACGTGGAACTTCATGAATCTGTGTTTTTCATGGAACACAAGACCCTGAAAGAATTTCTAATGAATAATTCATTTGGTAAAGCTATTATGATATCATATGAAGCTGAAAAGGAGTTGGATCCTACTTCCCGTAAGAAACTTGTTCATATCATAATTGATGGAATTATGAATAGGCATTATACTGTTGATTCAAAAATGTTGGCCTTAATGGCTCAGTGTATTGTAAATATATTTCCCACAGAGAAGAGTGAAATGTATCATTTTGAATTAAATAATGGAAAACGAGAACTCAAAGGTGGAAAGTTAACAGACCGTTATCGAAACCAAAAGAAATTCATATCATCTAGGAAATCTGTTGACAATGTGGCCATTGATATTGCTGAAAATGATGTTGTAATGAAACCAGAAAAGGTTGAATGGCTCAAGACATCTAATTCTCCTTGGAGCAAGGTCCTTGAGTATTGGGATGACACTCGTGACTTCAGATTCACAGAGAGGCTTTCTCCATGTCCAGCTTACAAAATGGTAGAAAGTTGGCCGATATTGAAGCATGACATTGGATATACATTGGTAATAATTCATTCAATATTTTTTTTAGTTTGTATAGTAGCTTCATCAAGACATGTTGATATATATCTTTATTTAATAGTATATATAAATTTTCAATATGTGAGAAGAAAAATCAGTAGCCTGCTATGAATTGTTTGTTTCATAATTTATTTAAAAAAAACTATTACTTATATATGATTTTTTTCTGATCGATCTTGATTTCAGTAAAATCTATCCAACTAAATCAGATAAGTTGGCTCAGAAATGGAAATCTTTGCGTGAATCTCTTATGAAGATCCTGATTGATGACCGTCGTTGTGCAAAATTCAAGTTTATTGAAGAAGATGACCAAGGTAACTTCAAACTACTTTCAGAATATATAGTTATGTAACTTATGTTGTTACCTATTTAATATTGCTGGTTCAAAATTGAAGCTATTCAATGGATATGGGATATGCTTGTAAATGAAGTTTTCCCTTTCAAGACTATAAGATCAGTAGCTAATTTTCTATTATTAATCAGATTATCAAACACTAAGAAAGTTTTACAGCGCACTTAAATTATATTGTTTTGTTTTTCTTGGTAAATGGTTAAGTAGCTACTAAATAATTATTAACTGTAATAGCACTGCTGATTTATACTCAGTAGTGATATTGTAATTTACAATTTGATTGACAACTATGATGTTATTAATACCCTTAAATTCAATATTATGTACAGATATGGTTTTTACATTGGTGATTAGTAATTTATTAACTTGGCTAATCTCAATGTTGGTTTCTAACTCTTTAAATATTTTCCAATTTTGTTTCTTGCAGACACCAAAGACATAGGCATGATACAAGCCTTGGGATGCATATTACCTACTAGTGCTCATCACTACAACAAGAAGATTTGGAAACCGACATCAGCAGAAGTTGGAGTTTCATTTGTGGAAGAAGTTTCTGTAAGTTTGATTTTGCTTAGCTAGCTATAAATGAGTATAATTTTGCTTAGCTAGCTTTAAATGAGTATAATTTTACTTAGCTAGCTTTAAATGAGTATAATTTTGCTTAGCTAGCTTTAAATGAGTATAATTTTGTTTAGCTAGCTATAGCTAAATGAGTATAATTTTGCTTAGCTAGCTATAGCTAAATGAGTATAATTTTGCTTAGCTAGTTATAAATGAGTATAATTTTTCTTAGCTAGCTTTAAATGAGTATAATTTTGCTTAGCTAGCTATAGCTAAATGAGTATAATTTTGCTTAGCTAGCTATAGCTAAATGAGTATAATTTTGCTTAGCTAGCTATAGCTAAATGAGTATAATTTTACTTAGCTAGCTATAGCTAAATGAGTATAATTTTACTTAGCTAGCTATAGCTAAGTGAGTGTAATTTTGATTAGCTAGCTATAGCTAAATGAGTGTAATTTTACTTAGCTAGCTATAGCTAAATGAGTATAATTTTGCTTAGCTACCTATAGCTAAATGAATGTAATTTTACTTAGCTAGCTATAGCTAAATGAGTGTAATTTTGCTTAGCTAGCTATAGCTAAATGAGTGTAATTTTGCTTAGCTAGCTATAGCTAAATGAGTGTAATTTTGCTTAGCTAGCAATAGCTTAGTGAGAATAATTTTGCTCAGCTAGCTATAAATGAATAGTTTCATTCATTGTAGATTTGTAATTTCCTTGCAGTCCTTCGGCGAATTATTGGAAAGGATAAATTCCAGACAACAGAAGTATTCTGCATTTGGACTTACATTTCAGCCAGCCATTTTCAAGGTGAAATCGTCTGAAAATGACCAGTACTATGTGTCCTTCGATGATATAAAGTATCGGCTTCCAACTCTAATGAAAGCAATTGATGTTGCTTTCAAAACTATTCAGGTATTGAATTTACAATATTAAATGGAGTCGAAAAATATATGGACGTTTTTGCAAACGTATGTATATGAAATTCATACTATTTATGACGTCAAACCTCCATCCATTACCGATTTAGTAAGTCGCTTGCAGAAGCAGTGATCACTTCTTTAATATAATATTCTACTTGTTAGATACATTAAGGCTCTTATTTCTATTTATACCACTTGCTGTGGAATCTTTTTCACTACCTCATTATGGATAACTTATGTTTCTTCTTATGAAATAAAACAAATCTTAGTTATAAAATGTTATTAACTCGTGTAAGGAAAACACATTCATCCCTTGATTTCAATCACTTTATATGTAGTCAAAATGGTTGTTCTAGGATTTTTAACAGTTTAAGTTGTCTATATAGACATATTCGCAAAAATCATCTCGGTAACGATAATATTAATACCAATTTAAATAAATTAAGAACAAATTTGAATCACTCAACCAACTTAATAAATATAACAACAAATGAAATTAGTAGCAATGCTGGAGATAATCAAGTAAATGTTCCCACAGAATCTGTAGCAAATTTGGAAAATTCTGTTGTTAAATTCGTGTTAAAATTATATAGTGAACCTTCTCTCACAAGAACTCAAATCAATAACATTATTAACTTAACTACTGAGATGATAGATCAAAAATTGAGTCCTAACGAAAGCGTGAATACTGAACATAGGCGAAAAAATGTTCTCAGAAACTACGGGTTAATGCAAGAGTCTGAAGAAATTGTCTTACATTACATTGATAAATTAGTGAAGGTTAATAATGGCCATGTTCGTAAAAGCTATCCAGTGACAGCACAGTATTTTCCTTTGCATATCACATTTTCCAATATATTTAAAATGAACTCTAAATTAATAGAAGCACTTTCTTATTTGAGATCTCCCAGTGAATTACTTGATGATATTAAGGATGGTTTGCAATATAAAAGTATGCCTCCTAATACTATCCCCTATGTCATTTATTTTGATGATATAGAGACTGGGAATCCTCTTGGCTCTCACAAAGGAGCTAATAAGGTAGGTGCTATTTACCTCTCTCTTAGATGCTTTCCGCCACATACTTACAGTAATTAATTTAAAAAATATAGATCAATGCATATTGTTTCCTTCCACAAAACCAGATAATCTTGAGATTGCACTTAAAAGGTTAGTTTCTGATATTCGTTCTCTCTTTGAAGATGGAATGAACATTGGTGGCACAAACATTAAGTTAAGTTGCTGTGGATTTATTGGTGACAATCTGGCTATTCATCAAATGTTAGGATTCAATCAGAGCTTTTCAAGCAATTACTTTTGTAGATTCTGCTTGTCTCATAAATCTTCTACAAGAAAAATGATTAGTGAAGATCCCAGTTTGTTAAGAAATCGTAATAATTATGCAGATCAAGTTGTTGAAATAGATTCCTCATCAAGTGGTATTCGTAGACATTCAGTTCTTAATGAAATTCCAAACTCTCATGTGACCGAAAACTATTTTGTAGACATAATGCACGAAATATTGGAGGGCACTGCTAATTTTGGCATGTGTTCTCTCATTAATGAGTTTGTATCTCAAGATGTGCTTTCTTTGAAACACTTCAATGAATTATTGAAAATGTTCCCCTTCGGAAGTAATTTGAACCGACCACCTCCAATAAAGATCCATAGTTTACGTAAAGGTGACCTTAGTGTGAGTGCTGCAGAAGTTCTAAATCTTGTCATGTATTTTGGTTTACTAATTGGTTTTCAAATTCCGGAAAACAATGATCTTTGGGTTTATTACTTAACTTTGAGAGAATTGGTTAGATACATGAATCTTTTCCAAAAAAGACTTGCGTCCTAAGCATCATCATATGGTGCATTATGGCATGGTGTTAAAGAATACTGGTCCTTTATCCCATAACTGGAGTATGCGGTTCGAATCCAAGCATCTAATTAGTAAAACTTACTCACAAATTTCACATTCAACTAAAAACAGATGTAAAACTTTAGCCGAACGCCGTTTTTTCATTAATGCCCATGACATAAAATTTATCCATGAACAGCCAAGTAGAGATCTTTATGAAGTAGGCCCAAATGTAGAATGTTCTAATTCAGTGAAATGGATTGTCTTTAGAGGAAGTAAATTTGCTGTTGGTTGCTTCATTCAAGTTGATAATGATATGCCTACATTTTATCAAATTAATGAAATAGAAGTGGTGGATGAAAGACCCAAACTGTTAGTCAAGGCTTGTCAGACACTGTGCTACGAAGAACACATTGGTGCTTTCCGTGTATTGTTGGAAGACAAGACAGAATATTTTCAGGGGCAAAGTTTGATTGAATGTAATGTCATTCCACTGTATATAGAAAGAAGTGGTCAAATATTTATACCTTACATGTATTAGCTAATATGTAATATCTAAGAATGTGAAATAATTGTAGTATCTATTAGGCCCCTTTCACACGAGTCACTCAGTGATCGTCACCACTGAGTGACTCGTGTGAAAGGGGCCTTAACCCTTCTACGCGAGTGGGACACATATATCCCAAAGTAATGACCATACTTCAAAGTTTGGCAGGCTGTTTTGTAAAATTAGTTCACACAAAATTTTCAAAATCGACCATCATGAGCACAAGCAATAGTTGCTTGTTTTGAACAGTTTGTATGATCAGTTTTGAACTATTTGTATTAACTAATTTTACAAATCAGCCTGCTAAACTTTGAAGTATTTTCTTTACTTTGGAATATATGTTTCCCACTCGCGTCGAAAGGGTTAAAGATAAATTATATGAAGGGTATGTAGTTGCAGTTTTTTGTCAACTTGTTATAGCTAATATGATCTCAAATAATAGCTTATAGCTATTTAATGTGCTGTGAAAGGATTATTATTGTTTTAAATATTTTATTTAAGTTTGATGATGATGTTGCATCTAGAGGTAGAAAATTGTTCATTTCTATTTTTTTTCTAATTTTTACATATTTCTTTTTTGTGTTTAGCGAGTTCTGGAATTTGTGATTTTCTATTAAATATTTCTCATCAATTCGTAGTTTTATTACAGTCATATATGGATACATTTTTCAAATTAATGATTATAATATTTAAATTGAACTAACGTAAGAGAGCTATATAGCTCTATATCCTTATATTTTACTCTTGGTGCTAATTTACTACTATACATATGAATTTGATTAATATAATATTTTGCAATTGAATCTTGTTAAAGTATATACATAGCTATGCATGTGTTTAAAATATAATACATTTCTACGAAATTGCAGGGTATTATTGCAGTTTAATGATTACCTTGTCAGTGAAATATTCACTTTAATTAAAGTTTAAATAGATTGACTGTCAGCTGTGGTTCAATTTTACTGCATGCAAGCAACTTTAACCCACAGCTGTGGTTTAAATAGCTTGTATGATGGTTAATTGACTGTCAGCTGTGGTTCAATTTTACTGCATGCAAGCAACTTTAACCCACAGCTGTGGTTCAAATAGCTTGTATGATGGTAAAATTGACTGTCAGCAGTGGTTCAATTTTACTGCATGCAAGCAACTTTAACCCACAGCTGTGGTTTAAATGATGCTAGATGTTGGTAAAATAAAGTACATGCATGTATGTAATTTAACAATCTAATTTTATGTTGTTTGATGTAAACCACAGCTGTGGTATGGTTTAAAAACGACCAACATTGTGGTTTGTATCAAACTATATGTAGGTTTGGTCAACTACACATTTCTTTCAGTGTAAAGGCACCTTCATTATCAAAATCAGGGCAAAAGTTAATTGTTTGTTGAACACTGCTTTTTCAAGCTTTTTAACAATGGCATGCAGGGCTGCCTTGATTGAGTGGTCCTTCTTGAAAGCAAACTGATTTAAGTGAATTTTTTGGTTGAGTCCGCCAATGCACCCACTCAGGTGCCAGTAGACCAGTCACTCCAAAACTTCCAGTAAGAAAGAGGTAAGAGTGTTCAGCTTAAAGGACTTAGCCTTCAGATACGAGGGTTTCCCTGGTTTCAGGATAAAGACAGCCCTCGCGTTGCACCAGGTATCAGGAACATGACTCAGGCAGAGACTAGCTCGAAACAGTCTAACCAGAATCTCGCCCAAAGCATGACCTGCCCTTTGGAGCATAAGAGGAATGACCATATTCCCACCAAGTGATTTATAACGGTCAAAAGAACTGATAGACTTAGCAGATCTCTCCTCCGTAATGAAGTGATCGAATTGTCGTCACACAAGTTCAGTTCTGGCAGGTTAAAGGATGAGTCATGGTCTATTCTTACACTACCGAGATAGTGGACGGACGTCATGAACTCCAGGGTCTCGCTAGAGCTAGTAGTGTACGTACCGTCAGTTTTCTGTAAAACGTCCAGTTGTACCTTCATTACTCCTTTGAGTAACTTACCGATTCTGCTAGAATCGTGTATGTTTTTGTAACTGCTGCAGAAGTTCCACCAGGAACTCCTTTTAGTTCTACGAATCATAAATTTATATGCAAGCTCAAGTCTTCGGTAATTAATCAAAGCACTCTGAACATCTGTGTTGGATGCTCTGTTCCAAGCGGATTTGATCTGTCTCCTCTAGGCCTCCAGTTCCGTGGTCCACCAATAGTTGGTTTCCCTACGGGAATTTACAGCTCTTAAAGGGCAAGTTTCGTCCATGAGCGGAAATGAGTGCCGAGGTGACCGCTAAAGCGGCGTTGTCAAGTTCCTCAGGGGTACTGAGGTCACCTGGTACACACTCAACCAAATTATTTTGGCTGACTAATTCATATTGTTTCCAATCGGTACGTTTTATATTCCTACTCACCTTAGTGATGCAGTTATACTCCACCAAATTGAAGCAGATACATCTGTAGTCCGACAGGGATGGAGCACCTTCAACCCGCCAGTCAGATATCTCGTCCGCTATGCTCTCACTAGTGAAGCCAGCGTTAGGTTCAGGGCTTCCCTTCTGTTCAGTGCAACAAAAGTTGGTTCGTGCCCTCGTTTACATATCTCCAAATTTGTTGAGACTAAGTAATCCCATAAGGCTTCGCCTCTATCGTTATCATTGGAGCTATTCCATATAATATTATGTGCATTAGCATCACATCCTATAAGGAGTGCGATGTTACTATACTCACAATGTTGGATGAGACTCTTGACCTGCATGTGAGGCGGGGGGTTATCTTAATCACCTGGCATGTACACAGAGGAGCACAGACGGTGCCAATACTGCATTCCATAGCAACAGTGACCATATCATTGTTGGTGTAACCAGGAACAGACTATACGCTCAAGGATTGAGACGCCACTATGACTGCTCTGTTACGCAATTTATCACCCGCAGGTGCTTGGAAAACCATGAACCCCGAAGAGTTGATAGTGGCTAAGCCACCAAAAGTGTATGACTCTTGAATAAAAGCCATGGTCCTCTACTCTCGTGTTCCAGCTTCCTCTGCAGTTCAAATGAGGCACTATAACATCGTTGCATGTTCAGCTGCCATCCATGAAAAACAGTCATGATGGGAGAAAGGGTCTGGCCCTGGATCTAGAATCCAGAGACCAGATTCAGACCGCTGGGACCCGGTTTCTCACCCACGACTGCCGATTGTACGAGACCAGACGGGTTACCAGTGGGAGAGTCATCCAGATCCAGATCCCCAATGGTGGAAGATACCTCAGCACCTACAGACGGGTCTGCAGGTGAAGTGGAAACCACCATACCAGAAGCAGCTCCTCCATCACTGTTTGCCAGGGCTTTCAGTGATGGGGGGGGGGCATCTGCAGAGCCTTCAGCCGTTGTAAAGTATCATCTTCAACAGCAAAGATGCAGACGCGCCCACGAATATGGTTTTGGCCTGTTGGTGGCGCCTCACTGGTGAGATGCGGACCTGCCACACGTAAGTTCGTGTTGGACGCCTCCAAGAGCTGAAGGAGATCTTTCCTGCTCTCAGCCACATCCAACGGAACCCAAGCGGTACATCTCTTATTAGGAGGCAAGTCACCCGGCCCATTACCCAGTAAGACTTACGGGATCCGGGTCCTGGAACCATCTTCTTTTCCTCTTCCTTCACCCACTCAAATGAATGTTCGTCCGAGCAGATTACCCGTACTTAGCAATTATGGTGAGTACAGTTCTCTACATGGACGGGCCACTCAGGTTTACTGCGTGCTCGATCAAGGACTCTTTTGTTGAGAGTCCTTTTCAAGAGAACAAACTCTTCCAGAGTAAGCGTATCATCACTGGAGGTGGGTCCAACATACAGTGAAAGGGTACTCTTAGCTGCCTCAGAAAACGTTAGGCCTTTGACCTTCCGAACCTTCTGGGGTGGCTTTTGAGAAGAGCCAGGTGTAGAACCTAAAGATCGCTTCCTACTGAAAAGTTTGATATGTTCCGACACCTTGGATTCCTTAGCTGAGGTACTCGGTCCAGTAGTCGTTTAAATTCATTAGACGTTTCAAACGTCATCCTTGCATGAGACATCTGTTTTCTCAGACAATTCTTCTGGCCTGGATCCTTTGCTGGATTCTGACCATCAGAAATCTGAGGTGAGAACTAGGGTCAGAGGCCAAAGCTTTTTTCCCTGGTTGGAGTGATCTCGCAGCTTCGCCACGACGATCTTCCGCGCTGAGGTGTTCCAGATCTCGAAGGATCGGCGTCGCCCTCAGGCGGGGTACTGGAGTAGCATCAGGTAGCAAGTTACCTTCCGCATCCTCCTTGTATGTTAGGACTGAAAAAATACCGGGGAAACCATATAACATAGGATAGAATTCAGGGCAATGGTTCTCAAACGGTGGCCCAGGCGCTCCGGTGCGCCCTGGAGCATTCCAAAAATGGAATCAAAATATGGAATTATACCATTTCCTAACGATAGTTTTGCTCGTTTCACAAAAAATTATGTTAATTACAATGTAATTTTCAATATCATAGCTCCACAAACGCGGATTTGTACAGGGTCTTTAAAGAGAAACTGCAAATATGAAATAGCTAATTTGCCCATTTAATGTAGACTAATTTGTATTTTAAATGTCTCGTTTTAGAGGTGATAAAAATGCAATTTTACGTTATCCACAATTTTCAGTACGGCCTACCTTGGATGACATGCTCATTTGTTCAAACGATTTACATTAATTTGAAGCGATACGGGCTGAATTCAAATCAAAGATGTCTTGCTAATTTTGACAACCACGAAAAGTGTTTCGTGTGAAGAACTCCTTCAAACAAACGAAATGAACGATGCTGGCCTTGGTCTTGGTGTACTCACATGAGACTGATGAACAGAAAAGACATTGAGGCGAAAAATTATGGCATGGGTTGGTCACATCGAAGGAGAAATTCTAGGTGTGTATTTGTATAAAGATGAAAATGGAAAGGTACTCAAAATTAATTAGAAATAATATGGAAGGATGGTGAAAGAACATGTTTTCCCCTGTTTAACGACAGGTATACGAGGAAACAATGGTGGTTCCAACTAGATGGAGCAACTACCTCACTGTTCAACCACAACATGGAAATTTAAATAATTCCCAGAGAAGAGTCTAAAGAAAACGTACAAGAAAAATTTTTGTTCGCTTTGGCAACTGCATGGAAGTGGGCCAGGTGTACGAATAATGGAGGAGTGTGGGGGGGGGGGAGATTTGGATTATTTGGTGTGTTGTTGTGTTATAGCCTCCTGATTTTAGTAGATGGCTTCGTCGTAACCAGGGTGGACCTTTGGTTCCCCTGAAGTGACCTGATGTTGTATAATAGCCTTCCATTCCTGGTAGATGGCTTTGTCGTAACCAGGGGGGACCTGTGGCTCCCCCGAAGCGACCTGATGAGTGTTCTTTGTTTACTCTATTATCTCCGTAACTTTTTTACTCAAATTCTACTTGCGCCAAAGTCTAAGGCCCTATGGGGTTAGGTCCTACAAAAACTTTAGAGGAACTTATCTGTTCAGCTCAAAATTCCTAAGATCGTATAGAAAAGATTTTTTCGAATTTCGATCTGTAACTTTTTTATTTAGAAGAGAAAAACTGAAAAATGGAAATAAATCATTAAAATGAAATAATAAAAAATTAAGATCGAAAATAAAAAATAGCTTCTTGACGACCTTATGATATTAGTATAGAGAACTTAAACTTTTCGGGTGGAGGTCCGAAAAACAGATTTTTCAGCCCCAACGGGAGATGGATTGCCTCGAAATGTGAAAATTACACCAACAACTTCAAAGATATGGAGCATTTTACACATTATATCAAAATCTTAGCTCAATCTGACGAGTATTATTGATATATTTATTTACATAGTAAATAAAATTTTGTCGTCATTAAGTAGGACAATCAGTCCTTCAATATTTGAGTTTCCCTGAAAGTCTCTGTACTGCACGTATTTGACACACGTAATAAACGACTGTTTTTGAGCAACTTGTCAACACCATCCAATACTAGGAGGTGTTGAAATTAGTGTTTCAGTACCTTAAAAAGTTATTCTTTACATAACTTGAATAACTGACTATCTTGATAAATAGAAATTATCGTCAAAAACATGGAGGAAAAATTGACCCATTCCAAGCGGAGTGTTATGGTGTGCTGATATATTTAGTATCTTCCGCTCTTCCAACAAGCAAGACATTTGATCAGATAGTAACTGTTTTGACAAATCATTATTCACCAGCTAAAAGTAAAATAGCAGAGCGCTTCAAATTTCTGCGCACAGAGAAAGGATTAGTTGAATCAAATCAAATTTGATTTGTTTTGACTCATATGAATGGGTTATTTTTACGCCTTCCTATGTGATAAGTTGCCGGGTTAAAACAAAACAGTCGTTTTGACTCACTCCTAAACTTTAAAAAAGTTGCGCCAACTCGCATAGTAAGTTAATTTATACACCAGATAAATTGGATTAACAGTCGTTGTGAGTTCCTATAATACACTCTGTCATAGTTGTTTCAACATACTTTAAAATTCTCAAAAAAGTAACTTTTAACTCTCATAGTAAGTTGATTCAATCTATAATATGAATTGAAGTGACTAATATTTGATGACACACCATGTCATAGTTGTTTTAACACACGTGAAAACATGAATATAGTCCAGGGGTGGGCACACATTGTGTTTTTCAGTGCCGAAAGATGGAATTTCAGTGCCAATTTTCTTTTCGTTTTCTAAATTGCTGGGATACTGAGTAATTATATAATGAGGTGGTATATTTAATTGAAGTATGAACATGTACAACGGATAATATTTTGAGCATAAATATTGGTGGTAGATTTATCATTTCATTAAAAAGAATTCATATATGATATATAAAAAAAAATTTCTTCATGTGAAAATATCACAATAAAAACAAAAATAAGCTATCTTGCATAAGTAATAATAAGTAACTCATAAATTCACAGGATAAATTACTTACCTTACTTATTAAAAATGGGAATTAAAAATGATTGCATAAATATTTACCACAGTGTTTGAATATCCCAAGACAAGCGTATGAAAGATGTTAATTTAACTGATCTCGATAAAAAGAGACAGAGGTAAATAAATAAAATACCGGCATTATTGTAACAATAAACAAAAAAATCCTTATTAAGGGATAAAATTTACTATCAAAGTATCAAGGTCATTCATTACAAATATATATCTTCAATTAGTTGACCATGCACTTCTATATTATCCTATTAATTTATAGAGCAGTCAGGGCTAAAAATTATTAATTTTTTTTTGGAAGAAAATAAAGCACCATTTCCCGGGTGGGCAGTGGTGCCGTTTTGAGTGCCAAAATAGCACCGAGTGCTGCATTTGCCCACTCCTGATATAGTCCAACCAACTCACGTAATAAATTGATTCAAAGCGTAAATTGATGACCTATTAGATATGAGTAAACTTTTTCTCTGTGTGATAGGAAGGCAAGGTAGTTTTGAATCTATAGTGAAATATGTGGCAGGTTTAAAAAAATTAGTTGCTACCTGTAATTACGGTTCGTTCTCAGACAATGCACTAAAAGATAAAATTTTTGAAGGTATTGCAGACATCAGAATCCAGCGTGAACAACTACAGAATTTTTTTTTTAATTTTACATCGGCAGTTTAAAACTGCATTGTCATTCGAATTAACTAACTAATAAGACTGCTAATGAGCTGAAACACGTTGAAGAATCCTCAGTCATGAAGATTATTGCTAATCAAGATAAGGAACGACCTAACTTCAATAATCGACGGGAGAAATCTAGTAACAACATGAAAAGAAAAACATGTTACCGATGTACGGGCTAACGGGCTATCACCTATCGGATAAATGCAGATTCGAAACTTACCAGTGTTAATAACTGTAAGAAGGTTAGGCATTTAGCAAAAGCATGTAAAGCTGCGAAGGTAAATACGCTGGACATTAGCCACTGTGAAAAAAAATCTGAAAAGTTTTCTCTTCATGGCTCTATAGTAACCCATAGGGACTCTATCCTGTAGCTGTATGTGGTGAAAGGGAAAGAAGGAGGGTGGATTGTCCCTAGTCCCTGAACTGTTGTAATTTGGAATATGGATTGTGTTTTTTCTTTTCTACCATGTTTATCATTTTTTAAACGCTACTTGCAGTTTTGCAGAATAGCGCTAGGGTTATGCTCTTCAACTACGAAGTCTTAGATTTTGTGTTATGAAGGCTAGTAGGCTTCATTCACGAACACCTCCATTTTCCTCGTTCATCCGTAAGTACAGCCAACGATGCTTGTGTCCCTTTTCGTCACATTCCTTGGTAAGAGACTCCATTCACGGAGTAGCTTTCTGCATTCATAGGCATTGTCACCGACGAATGTAAGTGACTTTATTTATGGAGCCACTTTCGTTTCTGACTGTTTCTTTCCGTTCCTTGTATTTAATTTCCTTTTGACGTCAGCGATATGGTCTTTATTTCCGAAGCAGAAGTTAAACCCCTACTAAATCATTTAATGTCTTTGCCAATTCTATTTGTAACTTTCAATAAAATATAAGGTAAAAATGCGTTACAGCTACTACTTATTTTGTTGAAAAAAATTAAGTCACTCAAATGAATGCACTTTCACCAATATAATTAATAAATTATATATCATTTATTTTCAATCGGAGACGGATTGTCCGGGATTGAATTGTCCGGCGAATAATTTCCGCTCACCAATATTAACAATGTAATGTTAGTTGTTGCTTGAATAACTATTATTTTATTAACACTCTAGATTCTGAATCATGATTTTCTTCTAATTGTATCTTGTTTCATTTTTCTAAGAACCTTATTATTATCATTATAATTTGTTGTTAGCTGTGTTAGAAGTGTTTGTATAATAGAAGTTTTTACATATAAAGCATATTAAGGGAATGGTTTCCGGTATTTTCCATTTTTTTCGTTTTTTTTTTTTTAATTTAGTTACCCTGCAAATCTACCAAAGAAAACTCATAAAAAATTCCATTCACCTAGTACGTTTGTACGTGTGTCAAACGCGCTTCTCAGTTTGGGGGTTAGGGAGTTATTCTCTTATAGAGAGTGGGTTTCACCCACTAACAATCTCTGTGCGCGCTCGTTTTGCTCTTCAGTTATAACTCTGACGCTCTTGAGTGCAGATGTTTTGAAATTGTTCTGTGTATACTGTGTATTAGCAAAGTGTGTGTGGTACCTTTCTATACGTGGATCAGTATTGTGATAGCTATTCTTTTGTCTTGTTGTTCTTTGCCCTGCTCACGTAAGTAATTATGCCGCCTAAACGTCGTAATTTCAAACGTAAAGTAACACCTGTTTGCGATATAGCTGATGCAATAGCTATAGACCCCTCCCCCCCCCCCCCCCCTCAACCTACTACATTTGGGCGTCGAGTCTCTGTTTTTGCATCTGAGCAACCAAAAGCAGGGGTATCCAACCCTTATATTGTAATAAGTTCAGCGGTCGTGGAGAATCTGTTAGCTAAAGTAACTGAAGTATGTGATATTTGTAATGGTATAAAAACTGGTAGAATTGTGACTGTATATGTTGATTCTTCTATTGAATTCACTTGCAGTCTTTGTGACGTTGCGGAAACTGTCTCAGGGGATAGTGCAATTGTGACCCTAGATGGGCAACCATCGAAGTACACATATGCTACTATTGCCACTGTTTATAATTCAGTTATCAACGCCACAGGGTATGCAGGTATATTGAAATCAGGAAATAACATGCACATGCATACTATGGGTAAACCGATTTATTATGCTGTTACCAAATATATATATGGCCAGATGAATCTATATCGCGAACAGATGTTAGGTCCTGATAGCATTGGTGTGAAAGGTTTAGTTGATTACTATGGTAAGGAATTGAATCGTTTACCCAATGCTACTACAGGAATGCTAGATATTGATGTTAGCTTTGATGGAACTTGGATGACTCGCGGTTATAAGTCACATATTGCTGCGGCATTTGTGATGGATTGTCATTTAGGATCTGTTGTAGATTTTGTTGTATTGTGCAACTATTGTGAGGCATGTACTAAAAAGAAAAATTCCTCCTCACAAGAGGAATTTGAAATTTGGAAAGAAACTCACAATGGTTGCACGATAAATTTCGATGGCAAAGCAGGGGCAATGGAATCCGCTGCGGCTGTAATACTTTGGTCACGTTCTGAAAGACTTGGTTTACGCTATTTGACTTTTGTGGGTGATGGTGACTCATCTGCCTTCAATGCTGTTCGAGCATTGAATGGTGGCTCCGGTCCTTATGACACGCCCGTACTAAAGGAAGAATGCGTAAACCACGTCTGTAAACGGCTTGGTACTAGGTTGAGGAAGTTGAAGAAGGAATCTGTTGCTAAATTGTGGCGCCTGTGTTTGAAGGTCAAGTTCTGCAGTAAAGATAGAGCTGTGTTTGCAGCAATCTATTCTGCGCTCAATCACAATTTTGGAAGTGTTCTGGGCTCTTTGTTGGTGAAGATGCGTCCTCCCCCTCAAACAGTTATGAATCGTATTCAGTTGCTTCGACCAGCACTGATTGATACTCCCAGACGTAAGCGTAAGAGATCTTCAGTTGCGACTGCTGATCCAGCATACGCCCCTGGAGAGTTTTGAGGTTGTTTTGAGGTCGTTTGTTGTTTTTGTGTTCTTTCTGTGTTGTTTTTTTGCCTCCCATTTATGGTTGAAGGCTTCGTCGCTGCCTGATTTGACCCCCGAAGCGACCTGATGAGTCTTCTTGGCTGGGACGAAAAGCATATAGTTTTTTTTTAAATTTAAAAAAATTATTGAAAAATATTTTTCTACCTCCATTATCTCAGTACCATTTTCTCAGGGTCGAAAAAGAAGGTTTTTCGACCCCCACGGGGGAGGGGGGCCCCAAAATGAAAAAATCTCAAAAGAGAGCATATGATTTCTTTTCACTTTACACCTTATGTTAAAATCTCAGCTCAATCGGACAAGTATTATTGGTACATCCTAAATACCGGAAACCATCCCCTTAATAATTTGTCGTTGATTTTAAATGTTCTGAGTAGAAGTTTGAAGATGTTTTCTCTTTAGAAATTAATGAAGTTGCTGAAAAGATGACGAAAAAAGTCTCTTTAAAAAGCAAAAAATAAATACATTGTATTACTTTATCAGAACATAAGTTTTAATGGAAAACTAATTTGAATTAAAAAATAGAACGGAACAAAAATATGAGTATTTTGTTGAACTAATTAAAGCAGCTGCAATGTCTAATTAGACAAATTTTATATAAGTAAAAATAGCTTGAATGTTGAAACTGATTATAAATGTGCATCCTTTACCTTTGGAAACATTCAGCATACAGGTGGTGTCTATATTTTTGTTAGACCTTGTATATATTATATGTTCTAACATATGTTTGTTTAGAACAAGTAAAATCCACAAATGAAAAGTCTTTATGCAGGAACTTTTTCCTTTCCTCCATTTTCTCGTTTACTATTGAAATCAATTTACAATTAAAATGGAACATTAAATTTCTTGAGGAAGCAAAAAATGTTTGCTTAAGAAGCAAAAATATTTATGTTTTGAAAGTGAATACTCTCATTTCGATCGTTTATTTTCTTATAATTTCAATCATATATTTTTTTCATGTTGCTAGTTGATATTCTGTTCATTTAATCGTTGATTTTCTCCTTATTTCAATCTTTTAATTTTCATTCCATTTTAATTGTTAGTATCCTGATCATTTTAATCGTTTGTTTTTCTTTCAATATTAATTATTGTTGATTTTCTTATCATTATATTCGCTTGTTTACTTATTATTTTAAGCCTTAGTTTATCATACGACTTTAATCGTTGACTTTCTTCAAATTTCACTTATCTCTTCCATTAGTTTTTGTCACAATATTTCCTTTTCACACATAATATTCCCTTCTTTAGTGAGTACAATATTCTCCTTTTACTTTCGAAGGAAAATGAGTATCAGTCACTCACTCTCTCCGATATCAACTAAAGTAATTACTTAGCTAAAGTAATTACTTAACTTAATTAACACTCCAAACTGGTGATTTAGAACTCCATATAGATGGAGTGAAGCTCATTAGAGTTAATTTGAAAATAGCTTTAGAACCTGTGTGAATAGATGTGAATAATTTAATTCATTAATAACTAAATATTTTAGTGATTAATGGAAATATGATAGATTTATTTGGTTATTTATTATGAATAATTTCTTGAATTTCACACAAAAAACATTTTCATCATTATTTTGATATCAAAATATCTAAATTAATATAAATTAATTTTCACTAGCGCCTATGAAAATAACTTTAAATATTTCAAATTTTAAAAAGTATCTTTTAATAATTTCAGTGAACGCATTTAAAAATTAACGAAGTATTTATTTTGATTTCGATTCATTCCAATTTTATTCATTTATTTTTTCCTTTTCCTAAACTTAATTTAATATTGATCATTTTTTCTATTTTTATTACAATATGAGAGTGCATATCTTTATGAATAGTTTATCTTATCAAATACTTATTTATAATTTTATGTCCCCTCATAAATGGAGCTGTCTCTTCCAAATTGTTCACTAATAATATAATTATTTTTTGGCTGAATTAAAGCAATATCTACAGTTTGTTTTCTTCATTGCTTTCTAAATAATTATTAGTGTTTTTTGTATTATTATACAATTACCATATACATATTTACAAATCATACCTTTACCTTTTCAAAAAATAATAACAGTAAAAATAATATTTTCTGTACTATACATATAGTACAGAAAAATAAAAAGACAGTTTATCGTTCAGCTAACCAGTTTATATACTTCAAGAAAACCCCATGAATTTTCAAGTCAAAAGGTATTTCTATTAGTAATTTCCATACAAATCCATGCCATATTCATTTCTATTGACATCATTCAACCATAAGTTCAGGTATTGATAATAGTAGCATATTACAAATAACTTTTTTCTTGATAATATTTCGCAGGCTATGATTTTCGTTCCATAAAGTATGTTCATTGGACTGCTTAATTGTATGTATTCCAAAAAAAAAAACATATTCGCTCATATTATTTTATTAGAAGTTTCCCACAATTTTAGTTTCAATTTTTTCAACTTTATGTTGGAGATAAATTAGCCTTTCATTTTTTGTCCCGTTACTTGAAACAAAAGTGCCTAATTAAATGCATGTAAATAAATTCAATTCCCCTAATTGGATGTAACTTTCGTATGGTAAAATTTCCATAGCAATAATTACAATCCGAAAATAATATTTTAGTGGATAAGTATGGAATTATTGAGAAATTATCCTACGAAAAACTGATCTGCTTACTATTTTTTTGGGGAGGATATACAAATAAGAAAGTAAATAGGATAGACTAGATATAAATCATTTAGCAAATGAATGATATATATTCCATGTGATATATTGGACAGAGCATTCCCGTATTTTCTGAATTAGATTTATAATAGGCAATCTTCTTTAATTAATAAGCAGCAGATCATTCATTGTTGTCGAATGCAGTATATACTTGTTGTAAAATACCATAATTTCAAACTGACCGTCGAGATTTTAAATGACGATGGAAGAATATAGATAAAAATGATAGCCAAAGACGATGGATAAAGTTATTATTTCGCTTTATGATTGATTACGTTTGGATTTCATCGAATCATTTATTATCATAGATAATTGATCTTTCTCTCTTCAATCACAATCACCTATCGAAAGCCTCGACTTACCATTTTATTTTCATCTTTTTGACATAAACTCTACAACAAAGATAAGCATAGTTTAATTACCAACAAACAATTAACTTCTATTAAATTCATTTCAGCTTTTTTGTGCAATATCCATTATTTCTAATAATACTATTCTTCAGTCTGAGCTTTAATATGATTATTTTCTATTTTCCCTTATTATACAAATACCTATTATGATGATGGAAATCAAATTACTAAATCGCAATGTTTCCGTATCTGGAAAAATTGCCACACGATGAAGATCAAAGCTGACTCTGTCGGACATAATCCTGCTCTATTTAATATTTTTTCTCATGAAGTGTCTGTCTGTGTGTGTCACTTGATTTGTAACACATTAATGCAATTGCATTTAATATATATTTTAATTAAATAAAAAGGATATTACTGCATCAGAACTCCATTACATTACCCTTATTCCTGGAATGAAGACTTGATATTTTAGATTGACAATGCATCAACAATTATGAAAGTTTGATATGTGATATTATTGAAGAACAAATCGGGTGAAAAGTCTATCCAATATTTTGTAAAGTGGCATAAAATTCTTAACTTACTGGAACATAATATTGTCTTTGTAAAAATCAATAGTGATAAAATGGTCTACGACTCACAGTGGAGATAGATCCTTGACCAGATATACCCTAATTAACAACAAATTATTCAAGTGCTAGATGTATCCTTCTCCCTATTCATCAATTCATTTTCTTCTTTAGCATCAATT
Organism: Caprella mutica; assembly: GCA_947561585.1. Lineage (NCBI taxonomy): Eukaryota > Metazoa > Arthropoda > Malacostraca > Amphipoda > Caprellidae > Caprella > Caprella mutica. The sequence goes on along the minus strand of CANNZV010001395.1, from coordinate 113,998 downwards.
AGTGGGTAACAAATAAGTTATTGAGAGAAAGCAATCAGAAAGTCTTCTGGAATTCAATTGGAAGTTGCCACTATGAAGAGGCGGAAAGGAAGAACTTCCAGCTTAGAAATTTAATGAAACTTTCACGATAATTCATTGATGTGAAAAAAGTTCTCTAAAGTCACCTGATTGTTCTGGAACTTTGATATTGGATAGCCTTCTTGAATGTTGGAACAAGCGCTAAGGATAATGGTTGTAAGACTCTTACGTATGGCAGCTTTGAATGATCCAGAGAGAAGAATTACGATAATTCAACACCTGCATTTGACTGTTAGAAATTCCATGAAATCAGTTCACAATGACAAAGTATTCTATTATTTCTATTCGATTACAAATCATTTCATATAAAAAACGATTAATAAATTGAAATAAATTAGCCACTTTGCATCATGAATTAGATTGAGATAACATAGAATAGTTTACGAAAACTTCTTAAAAATAACTTAATATTCTGACAGATAAAAAAATGATTTCTATATTTAAGAAAAAAAATTTCATAATAAAGCTGCCATCCATTTTTTCGTATTATTTAATTATTTAATTATATTCTTGTCATTTCAATATAAATCGACCATTTTAGAAAATATATATTACATATTTGGTGAGAGAATACTATCATTCCTAGTTTTGAATTTGATTAAAAAACGGTATCCGGAAAAAATCCCCCGGAGGAAAAAATCCCCGACGGAAAACATCCCTCACGGAAATAATCCTCCCGGAAAATATCCCCCCGGATAAAATCCCCCCCAGAAAACATATTTGTGTCCTATTTCTCAATTGATAGTTATATATCCCTAGTTTTAATCCTTGACCATAAGTCTCAAGCTAAATGTATAATAAGAAACTTCAAATTTATGAGACGTATACTATTGTGTAGTCACTGTAGCTGTAGACTCGTAAGATTGTAGAAGATAAAATTGGTAATATTTAAATAAGTTAAATTTGGATATAATTTGTACGAAATTTTGTTTATGTTCATTACTTGTTTAGTTAAAATCAATATATTGCTGCATCGTTTATTTAAGTGGTAATACATATGAATGACTATTTCTGTGCCTTATTTGTCTATTGATAGTTTTACATGTATATCGCTAGTTTTAATAATCTACAATCACTCTATAGTTCAACAGTTAACTAGTTTCTTTCTACTGTATATATATAATATATTATGTTTCGTGTATTTATGGTTAATTAATTGTCACAATCACCAAATGTATAGTTGACTTTAATTTAATTTTAAATCGGTAAATCTTCTACGTCAAATTTTGCAATAGAACAATCATTTCAAGAATTTTGCTTAGAGCAACTTAGTGCTGGTTACACTCCTCTGAAGAATCGCAAATATCAAGATTTTTTATTAGACTGCGCAATGTTGTAGAAAAATATGACGAATATAGTTCATTTATAAAGCTATATTAAAGCCATAACATACACTTTAAACTTTCAGTTTTATACAGCCTATTTGCAATTTTCAGATTTTGTAACATTAGTTTGCTACAGTTTAAAAACTTTATATTTGTCTATTGAAACTGTTGCAATTAATTTGATAATACAAGTACAAGCTTTTTTCTGATAGTGTTTTTTTCCTCTTTTGTATGTATGTATTTTTGGTAAGAAATGGATGAAAATATTTATTGCATATTCTATTTTTGACTAGAGGATATTCTTCTTTTCGTTGATACTTTCCGGGGGATATCTTCCGGGGGGATTTTTTCCAGGGGGATTTTTCCTCGGGAGATTTTTTCCGGGGGATTTTTTTTCGGGGGATTTTTCACTCGGAGGATTTTTTACTCCGAGGGATTTTTTCCTTGACCCAAAAAAACAGAGCAGAAGTAGGCACACCCGTGCGTGGAAAATTGCCACCGGGAAAACTGCGTCTGGGAAGATTGCCCCTGGGAAAAACTGCCACTGTGGGATAATTGCCACTGGGAAATTTTCCACTGTGGGGAAACTGCCACTTTGGGAAAATTGCCACTGAAGAAAAAGGCCATGAGGAAAATTGTCCCTATATAATACATTAACATTCAAACTGAGTAAATAATAGTCTATACAAATTAAATATCAAACTGAAAACAAAATAGTTTGAATTTTTTGTAAATAAATATGCACACTGCATTCATTGCTGTTTAACAAATTAAATACTCTCATAGATAAAATTTACAAATACATACTCAACCTCAGAACGACCAATGCGTGGGCCTGATAGACCCGTTCCTCTTAAAGTATTTATGCGTAATTTAAAAAGTAATTAATTTGAGTTATTGAAACTCATTGACTTTCAATTTTGTGACGTATTTATTTATCGCAAAAATATCATTGAGGTCAATGAACCATGTTTCTTTTATTTACTTATCTTTTTTATCATATCTCATCATGCACACTTTGCGACACAATCGCAACAGGAATTTTAACGTTACACTATAGTATAATGGACCTCAAAAAAGACACCCAAATTCAACCGCTCATATTTATCAATCTTGCAAATAACGTTCAATTGGTAAAACTTTTCTTTATTGTTATTATTTTGTGAATGCTATTTTTCACTTTTTCTGAATCAGTTAATTTAATATTATTGTGATAAAATAGAATACAGTAGTATCACAATTTTGTATAGTTTTTACCTGGAAAACAGTTTTATGCAACTAACTTTTTACCTCCGTTTTTCAATTCAACGCGAATAGAAAAAATATTACCAATTTTATGTCATTTGCAAAAGTAAGGAAAAACATTTTTCTGAACATAAATAACGCAAAAAAATATATTTCTTTCCTTTTTCCTTTCTTGTGATCCATACTGAATATAAGATTAAACATTATAAAGATGCAACGTACATTCTAGTGCCACAAATGTGAATGAGAGAATATATTTGGATGGCAAACTAGTAGAGTAGCTATACATGAATGATTTAATCCTTTAAGTGAACAATTGAAAATATAGAGACGAGATTAATTGAGTACCAGCAAACTCCCATCCACCGACGAAAGAAACTTGTCAAAATGGGATATACTCATTGTACAGTATATATTGAATTCTAGTACCTATGATGTTTGTTATTTTCAGAAAAAAAATCAATATTAATCTATATATATATATATATATATATAATATTATTCATATTTTCTATCATTTACAATAAAAATGAAATTGCAGAAAAATAATAAAACATTAAATAATATTCATTTATAAGAACCTTAAAAACATGCGATTATCATATTGAATGAATATCAATCAAACCCTACTTCTACCATGTCCAGAATGGCTCAGTGGATATGTTGCTGCCTTCAATAATTCTTCATGAGACTACAGTTGAAGATACGAGTCATGGACACACCGCTTCATTTTTTCTCCATTTCTTCCGAAAATATGTAACATTAAACTAATCGATATGAAGCCAAACGCACGTATACACAATATGATATAGAGTAAAAATAAAATTGTAATTGCATTTTTCAATTTTTAATATACAGAGATATACAATTATACATCCCTCTCCGGTATCACGTCTTGTTTCCCTCACTGTCCCACGTCTTACAACGAAAGAGATTAGACGTGGGACATGCGGTTGTCTTTCGCTGTCCCTCGTCTTTCAAGACGTGGGTTGACGTCTAACAGCGAGGGACCCATGTGCAAACGTCAAGGGTTAGACCTCTTTAAGACGTCTGAAGTCCCCCGTCCCACGTCTTTTACCACGTCTAAAATCCCTTTATAGTGATTGGTATTAGACAACTTAGGACGAGGGACAAACTGCTTTTTGGTTAGCTGGGTATTTTCGGACTGATGACAAAACTATACATAAAAATTACTATTAACCTCTATTGTAATTTTTTTTCTTTCTTACGGGTGTATACTATATTGTTTCAGCTCCATATTTTAGATACCCATAACTTAATAGTTAATGAAAAATATTAAACAAGGTAAATAACTTATAAAGATACAGTCAACCCGTTTAGCATATTAAATTTTCTATAACGGTTATCGATATATAGGGAAGAACCGGGAGCATTTTGACTGAGGGATGGTTTGGCAACTCTTTTAAACATGTTTATAATTGTTGGAACTACTGCTTTTTGTTACTGAATGTGTGCGACGTGTTAACCGCCAGCTATTTCAAAGATCGAATGCAGATATGTAGTATTTCGCCCCCGAGGGGTAATTTACTATTTTCTTCAATATTGATGTAATTTTTCGTGATTCAATTAGATCGTGTGTGGACTAAATGAATACGAAACTGAATCTTGTTCTCCAAGGTAATGAATTATATGTTACGTTTGGTGTGTTTAAAAAATTATACAAATGAAATTAGAAAAATGGTGATGTTTTTAATTTTGAAGTAACATTTAGAATTAATCGGACACTATACTGTTTAGGTTGGTTCGGACGCTGTCCTAACCTTTCCTCTGCATACGATTTAGTCAACCATTACAATTTATTGAATTAATTCTTATTAAAAAGGACAATCTGATTTTAAAGTTAATTATTTTAATTGACATTAGCTGCAACATTTAATATTAGTGTCTTTATTTTACAGTTTGACAATCGTATTCATGCCATTTCATAATAAAATGAAAACTGATAGAGGTCGTAATAAAGAAGGTATTCAAAAAATATTTGATGAATTCCAAAAAGGTTTAACTGTCAGAAAAGCTGCTGAAATTGGAGGTAAAGCAAGATCTACACTTATGAACTATACTTTTAACATTCGATGAAATATTTAAGATGTAATTTACTAATTTTGGTGAATTCCAAGAAAAAGGAAATAGTTATACCCAAAGTAAAAGGCAATAGTTATACAATTTGCTCTTGATATATAGCTATTAAATATAAGGATAAATTCACAGTGATTACTCATGGGCTATCTATATTTTGTTGGAGAAAATATTCAATCATTACAATAATATTATGATGATAAAATTTCAAATACGATGAATTATTACTGTGAATAACAAGTCATTATGGTTTATTTCAATTAAATTAGTAGATCCGAATTCAACCCTGTTGTTTAATTATCTAAATTTCCAATGTTTTAACCATTTTTATGGTGCTCGAATCATCCTCACAGCTTGTCCGAAGGAAGGAGCATTCGGACACTTGAATCTCTCTTACATTTTGTCTTATAACTTTCGAATGAAAGTTTAAACTGTAAAACAGTCACAATGCAAATTGAAGTAACATGATTTATCTACATTCAGAATTCTTCAATTAGTAAAATTCGAATTAGTTTACGGATTATTCAGTTTTTAACAACAACTGTCCGAATGCTGAGGTTCTCCCCTAGTCATTTTTTATCTGTTCTTATGAAATGTTTAAGATTAATTCGCCACGATAAAATTATATATTTACATCTGGCTATCAATGTTATTTAAAAAAAAAAAATGCGAAATATATCACATATACACTTTAAATTCATATAAAGCAATTCTTGGGCGAATTGTCCATGGACGATATGTCCGTGGACGGAATGTCATATAGTCCCGTGAAATTAGCATCTTTTCTCTGATAGTACATCATCACAGTGACTCCTTTCTCTGATAGTACATAATGTCAATGACTTTAATCTGTATAGTGAGTAATCATAGTTACTCTTAACTCTGCTAGTACATCATCATAGTGACACTATTTTCTAATTGTATATAAAAAAATTGACGATTTTCTCTGATTGAACATAAAACCAGTACATATTTAAATCTATATTTAATAATTATATGCTGATTTCCCTCGGCTCCATGCTTTGAACAAAATTTGAACGATGATGTATTGATAATTTAGAATTAGAAATTAAATTATATTCTGTTTAGCTATTTTCACGTCCAGCTTATTCTGAGAAGTGATATATTCGAAGAAAAGTTTTCTTCTCAGAATTAAACAACCTGTCAAGTTTATATAAAATGAAATACACTATAATTTTCTTCTCCAAGATCCATTATAAAATGCTTTCCACTACAATAAATATTTCTGTTTGATGTAAGAGGATTTGAAGACGAGATCGTTTTTTTATTATTAGTACTGAAGAAATAATGAGAAGAGAAAAACTATGGGAAAAATGGATACTGTCAATAATTTTCTATTGATATTTCAATGTTTTATTCCTTCTGTTTCTAGTTGAAAGTTATGCTGAGATTGATATGAGTTAATCTATTGGATTAATCTCTAAACAGATTATTTGAATGTATTGTAAGACTGTTTTTGTATTCTCTTCCAATTAAATTAATAATTATCACAATACTGAGACCTATTCTTTAGTTTTTTTTGTTGAAATAAATAGCTTTTCTAAATAAATCTTATATGATAGATCTATTTCTATATTACTCTAATTTTAATAATCAAATAATATAATAAATATACGACTATACGTTCTTCCAATTCAAGTATTGTATTTCAACCCTAATGAGTTTGACTGTCAGAATCAACGGGAAGGTTTGACTATGTGTTATAAAAAACTGTCTTATTTATAAACCTACGGTACTGTATTATTTACAAACTGTTAGTATATATTCTTAACTAATGTGTACCAAATTTCGAGTAAAAATATTGAATATACAGTATGGGCCACAAAAATGTTTCCGCTTTTTCAAATACTTATAAATCGTTAACCAATGAACGAAAAATCTTTATCTCGGTCTCTTTTTCTCCGTCTCTTATTGTACTATTAACAAGTACAACATTTTTCAGCTGATGAAGATTGTTTAAGAACAGGTGAGCAAAGAGTGAGGATGATTATTTATGTCATCGCGCAAAGGTTTTTCTTAGAGCTAATTCTGTGATTTTACTTGAAAAAAAATTTAATTTTAGACAATATAATAAAGGGTGCTTACACTTCATCCTTGGAGGAAACTATTTGAAAATAGAACAGCTTCAGTGACAATTTGATCTTATTGAAATTTTCTCAAAGAATAGTCGTTCTTCGCTTGTTCATTGCATGGTTAAGTCCCGCTTCATACTTGCATTCTTAACAGCGCGGGAAAAGCTTTCTTAAAATGTGTTCACACTTGTGTTTTTTCATCGCTGAAGTAAAATTTTAATGCGATTTTTCCACAAGCGATAAAGAAAAACACATTTTAAGAAAAGAGTTTTTTTCTGCGGTGTTAAAAATACTTGTGTGAAACGGGCCTTGACCATGCAATGGACAAGCGAAGATCGAATATTCAGAGTAAAAAATTTCAATGAGATCAAAATGTCACTGAAGTTCTTAAATTTTCTAATATTTTCTAAGGAAGAAATGTAAGCACCCTTTATAATATTCTCCACCATTATAATTTTATCCTTTTATTCACTGCCTTTTAGTACGTGAAATCATAGAGTTAGCTCTAAGAATAACCTTTGCGCAATGACAAAAATAATCACTCTCACTCTTTGCTTATCTGTTATTAATCTATTTCCATCATTTCAAAAATGTTTTTAACTGGTAATAGTACAATAAGAGGCAGAGAAAATGAGACCAAGATTCAGTTTTTTCGTGTATTTCCTAACTGAGTGGGCTGAACTGTGATTGGGTGGAGTGTGAATCAATCACAGCTTGCACCTGTTTCTTAACTCCATAAAAACGTTGAAAAATTCGTGCGTATTGGCTAACCAATCTGTATTTCTACGTTGCCACACTTCGCCAAAGTACAATTAATTCCATAATTAACGTGATTTACGCTGATGTACGCCGATACGTCATGAAAGGTCAGGTAATTTGAAGGAATGACATGGAAGATATGAAGTAATTTATAAAAGATGTGCTTAGAAAACACACGTCAAACTCATTAGGGTTAATAAATGTTTAAATATTTGTGGATTCTTGTAATTTAGAATATTATCACCTTATTATTTGTATTTATATTATTTCTAATTTGAACTTTTAATCATCGATTCTAATTGAGTTTGAAATACAAATTCCATTTACATTGAATTTTATTGTACAGTATAATTCAATATACATAAACAGTTTCTTAAAATGTTGATTTTGATCGATGGGTAAGTCCTTATAATTTACCACTCGAAATATCTCATAAGGGAGGAATCACCGTACTATGCAACCAAAAAACTGGAACCATACAACTTTGTTGGTACTGTGCAACTTTTTATGGTTGGTACCATGCACCCTTGGTACTATGCAACTTCAGTTGGTACTGTGCAACTTTTCTGGTAATATGCAACTTTAGTTGGTACTGAGCATCTTTTGAAGGTACTATGCACCTTTTTAAATTCTGATGTTGGTTGTTGGTACTATGCTACTTTCGTGAAATTTTAAAAAAACTTGTTATTTTTTTGTGAATTGTTGGTACTGTGCAACTTTTGCAATATTTTAAAAAAAATGACAATTAAACTTCATACCATTCTATAAAACGATATTATAAAGGTAGATCCATTTGAAAAAACACACATACCTATTTTTGAAATGGAAATCAAGTACAAGGGACTCATAGAAGTAGTCAGAAAGGAAAGTGGTTCAATGAACAAAGTCACCATGCATTCACGGTTAGAAGAGGAAAATGAAGATTAATTTAGGGGGTTTAACGTCTGCTTCGAAACCAAAGGCCATATCGCTGACATCAAAAGGAAATTAAATAGAAGGGACTGGAAAAAGCAGTCAGATGAAAGTGGCTCCATGAACAAAGTCACTTACCACCGTCGGTGACAAGCTCATGGATGCAGAAAAGCTACTCCATGAATACAGTCACTTACCAAGGAATGTGACGAAACGGAACACAAGCACCGGTGGCTGCACTCACGGATGGAAGAGGAAAATGAAGAGTTGATAGTAAATGAAGCCTACGAGCCTACCTAACACAAAATCTTAGACCTCGTAGTCGAAGAGCATAACACTAGCGCTATCCTCTAAAACTGTAAGTAGCGTTAAAAAAATTATAAACATGGTAAAATGAAAAAAGACAATCCATAATCCAAATTACAACAGTTCGGGGCCCAAGGGACCCCACCTACAGCTTCAGTATAGAGCCCCTGGAGGCGGAAAATGAAGAATTGGTAGTAAATGAAGCCTACTTGAAGCAATAAAAAAAATGATAAACATGGTAGAATATAAAAAAAATTGGAAACAATTTAATCAATTAAATTTAATAAACATCCTTCTTGAAAAACGTATGCAACACAAAGATAACAAAACAAAAATTTGAAACAAATTATTCAATTAAATTGATATGATGAACAATAATAAACATCTTTCTTGAAAAACGTATGCAACACAAAGATAACAAAACAAAAATTACAAACAAAGAGATTTCCTGATCTTCTTATGCTTTATGTATTTCATAAGAAGATCATTAGCATTTTTTCGTTCTTTTACCCTCAAATACTTCAGCTTTTGCAAAATAGAGGGTTGGTCAAATTTTGACAGGATATTTCTACCTTCAAAAGTGTTATGGAGCCGCTCGGTGTATTTAGATACACTTATTGGAACATTTTCCTCTGAAAGGAGAGCTATACATGACTTGTAAAGTGCTGCCTCTTCAGAAATGTTCCATTTATTCTTGTAATCATGTCTCATCTGAAAATCCGGTGTCACTTTTAGTGGCGACGTTATCAAGCTAGGTTTTTCTTTAAGAGGAGTAAATATGGATTTACCATAATCATCAGTTTCCATGAATGCGCTGTTTCCAGCAGAAACTTTCATCTTCGGAGAATAAACTTCTGACTTAGTGATAGGATAAGTTTCACAAACCGCTCTATCTTGGGTTAAAACCATAGATTCATAAGGTATTCTATCTGGAGAGGAACGATTAGCCTGTTTCTTCTTACTTGACTTATATAGCTTAACTATTGACTGGTTGTTCGGTAGATCATTTGTTCTTATATCGTATTTCGATATTATCTCTTGCTTAGGGATCGGAATGATTACATAATTTCGCTTAGGTGATGGCGTCTGCTCCATGACATTTATAGAAGCTTCTAGAACTTCTTTCTTCAATTTAAAATTTTTTATTTCAGGAGTAGAAGCACCAAGAATGGAAGATCGAATTTTCCGAGAAACAGGAATAGAATTCGCCGATTTTTCGCTTGCAAAATAAACATTTTTTGCTGTTGATTCACGATGATTCATTTTTTGAGCTAGTAGAGAGCTCATGTTTGGAGCATGTTGGTACACTCTAGTAACCGTCATTTTTCGCATAATTGAGTGCCCAACCTTTCTTGTAGCTCCACAGTAGTCCCAAAGATTTTGCATCAATCGTGAAATATTACCACTTAGGATTTGAGATCCTTCGGAGCTAACAAAAAAGTATCCGTGGCAATCTTTAGCAATTTTTGCTCTAAATGAATTAGCATATATCTGCATGTGCAAGCGTAAATCAGGATTGATAACAACAGTAGCAGGGCCATACATGTAGTACGTTTTATGGTCCTTAACTTCAATGACAAGACTGCCATCTTCATTGATTTTTCCATTTTCATACTCCTCTAAAGTCATATTCTCAACTTCACCAGCACGATTGCCATTGTCGAGACTCATCTCGATGAAAAAGTACCCGTCGATGAGAGATATGTTCTCATATTTGCGGGTATTGTCAATAACTTTTTGAGTACCAGGTACAAAGTTTTCCAAAAATTCAATGACAGAATTCCTCTGCTGGGAATTTATATAGCACAATACAGAATCTTCTGTTGGCATATTGGCAGCATCTTGTTGATTTTTTTCCATTTCTCTTCACTCACTTTTTTTCTCTTGTTCTGCAGGTAATCTGATAAATCTTCTTTAAGTTTTGCAGTTTTTGCAGCTGTGCAAAATTGATCAAAATCTAGGAAACGAACAAAGAACTGACCAATCTTATTCACTGTAGACATGTATGATCTTTCAGTCTGAGCTGTAATTTTTGAATTTTCTTGCCTATTACTGAGGCCCATTTGAATTGCGTCCATCACGCGATCTGACTTGAAGATGTCTCTATAGTTAGATGTTTCCATTCTTGTGTAAATCGTTCTTGCTCTTTGAATGTTTCCGATTACAGTTTTCCGTTCCAGTGATTTGTGCTCCATATATTCCTTGAACTTGCAAAAGAAATATTCAATTGATCTGACTCCCAGATCTTCTTCTGCATCAGATTCACAAGACAAAACATCAATATCTAGTGAGTCATTATGTGAAGAATAATTGATTTCAGTGATATTGTAAGTCTCATGAATTTGTTCACGGTTGCTGATAGAAGAAGACGCACGGTTGCTGGTAGTAGAGGAGGCACGGTTTCCGGTAAGAGAGGAGGCACGGTTTCCGGTAAGAGAGGAGGCACGGTTTCCGGTAGGAGAGGAGGCACGGTTTCCGGTAGGAGAGGAGGCACGGTTTCCGGTAGGAGAGGAGGCACAGTTTCCGGTAGGAGAGGAGGCACAGTTTCCGGTAGGAGAGGAGGCACAGTTTCTGGTAGAAGAGGAGGCACGGTTTCTGGTAGAAGAGGAGGCATGGTTTCTGGTAGGAGAGGAGGCACGGTTTCTGGTAGGAGAGGAGGCACGGTTTCTGGTAGGAGAGGAGGCACGGTTTCTGGTAGGAGAAGAGGTACGGTTTCTGGTAGGAGAGGAGGCACAGTTTCTGGTAGGAGAGAAGGCACAGTTTCTGGTAGGAGAGGAGGCACGGTTTCTGGTAGAAGAGGAGGCACGGTTTCTGGTAGGAGAGGAGGCACGGTTTCTGGTAGGAGAAGAGGCACGGTTTCTGGAAGGAGAAGAGGCACGGTTTCCGGTAGGAGAGGAGGCACGGTTTCCGGTAGGAGAGGAGGCACGGTTTCTGGTAGGAGAAGAGGCACGGTTTCCGGTAGGAGAGGAGGCACAGTTTCCGGTAGGAGAGGAGGCACAGTTTCCGGTAGGAGAGGAGGCACAGTTTCTGGTAGAAGAGGAGGCACGGTTTCTGGTAGAAGAGGAGGCATGGTTTCTGGTAGGAGAGGAGGCACGGTTTCTGGTAGGAGAGGAGGCACGGTTTCTGGTAGGAGAGGAGGCACGGTTTCTGGTAGGAGAAGAAGTACGGTTTCTGGTAGGAGAGGAGGCACAGTTTCTGGTAGGAGAGGAGGCACAGTTTCTGGTAGGAGAGAAGGCACAGTTTCTGGTAGGAGAGGAGGCACGGTTTCTGGTAGAAGAGGAGGCACGGTTTCTGGTAGGAGAGGAGGCACGGTTTCTGGTAGGAGAAGAGGCACGGTTTCTGGAAGGAGAAGAGGCACGGTTTCCGGTAGGAGAGGAGGCACGGTTTCCGGTAGGAGAGGAGGCACGGTTTCTGGTAGGAGATGAGGCACGGTTTCCGGAAGGAGAGGAGGCACGGTTTCCGGTAGGAGAGGAGGCACGGTTTCTGGTAGGAGAAGAGGCACGGTTTCTGGTAGGAGAAGAGGCACGGTTTCTGGTAGAAGAGGAGGCACGGTTTCTGGTAGAAGAGGAGGCACGGTTTCTGGTAGAAGAGGAGGCACGGTTTCTGGTAGAAGAGGAGGCACGGTTTCTGGTAGAAGAGGAGGCACGGTTTCTGGTAGAAGAGGAGGCACGGTTTCTGGTAGAAGAGGAGGCACGGTTGGTGGTAGGAGAGGAGGCACGGTTTCTGGTAGGAGAGGAGGCACGATTTCTGGTAGGAGAGGAGGCACGATTTCTGGTAGGAGAAGAGGCACGATTTCTGGTAGGAGAGGAGGCACGATTTCTGGTAGAAGAGGAGGCACGGTTGCTGGTAGGAAAGGGGGAAGCGGTACCTTCATTGTGAGAATGCACAGGGACATCTTCATTTTTATTAGTCAAAATATCTGATGTTGGCTCAACATCAACCGGTATATTATCATTCGAAGATATATCAGAAGTCTTCTCGGTAAAGGTTGAGCCAAACATTTTGACCTGTTCGATGACAGATATTTTGTGGACGGTTGCAAGATGCCTATCTATTCTTGTAAGTTCTGCTTGGCATGATGTAATTGGACATTTGAATGTATTTTTCCGCTTATAGTATTTCCTTTTCGTTTCAGATTTTCTCGGACCATCATAACGTAGTTTCAAATTGACTTTCGCATATTTTGCATTATTCCAAGCCCATCCATGGACATCTCTGAGGTGGCGCGGTAAATTTATAATAAGTTTTGCACATTCAGGGCAAGGAGTAGCTGAACGGATTTTGAACTTTTTTATAGTTACTTTTTTCTTGCATGTAAAAGGAACTATTCGGTTTCTATTTTCGAAAAGTTCATCTTCATTAGATGAACTATCATCTATTATTCTTTTAGGCATATTGGAACTGAAAGAATAATTTCTGTAAATTGATTTGGAAATAGTCAATGATCAGTAAGGTATAAAAATAAAAATAATGATAATTAATAAATTGATTTTGAGTAGAATTTAAAATTCATGCCAACAATAAAATGTAGCCATCCATATCAAGATACAATAGAGTGATAATGAGAAACTTCAATACTGGTTCTCCTTCCTCACATCCATGAGATACTAATAATTTAATAAGAATGAAGAAAATAAATTATCAACCATAAATTTATCCTTGAATAATTGAGTAATAGATATATGAGAATTAATTGAACACCAATGAGAATTATGGAGTTTTACTGATGCAAATGTTAAGGAAATGTATTAGATGATAATCCATAAGATAAGCACTAGACAACAAAAAAAATCACAAAAGGTCATAGAAAAAATAATAAAATCCTTTCACTATGACCAATTCTCTAAATATATACAAAATAACTTGATGCTCCTCATGATATTGCTGTAATCAATATTGAATTTGTCAGCATTTAGATATGAAATTGTGCACAGCTTTAAATGAACTCAGTCAGTGATAAAGATATTTATTGCTCATATTTCTAAGTAGAGAGAACAAATTATCAATTGACTACCAAATGTTGGAAGGCAGGTAAATTCACTAATTGATGGCTCAACAATGCAACTTGCTAAGAACAACTTCTTTATTCACTTCATATAGTATTTTAAGTTATTGTTATTAATAACGTATCAAAAATTTCAGTTATTGGAAGAAGTAAATTATTAAGAGTTCAAGTTATAAAAAATAAACAATAATCATTTAGCTTTTTTAGGCGTCATGAGGACTATATTCAGATATCATGAATTATTCAAATAATAATTAAATAGGCACTTCATCTCAAAGAAATAATAATAAAAAAATCAGAACCTATTTCAGTATTAAATCAAAAACACCCATATTTTATGAATATTTAAAATGTATACTTAGCTATAATGCAGAATATCTTGAGGTTATAATGAGATATATTAAAATTTATTTATTTGTACATTACTAATTAGTGCATTATGATAGAAATCATGTAAATGAATAAATACAACACACTTAAGAACATATAAAATCAAAATTGGTGAAAGGTAGGTGTCAAGATAGTTCAATTAAATTATAATATTATAAAATTCATCTCCTGGAAATGACTATTCAAAATAGCTATAAAGTATGGGAGTTTTGTCAAATGACTGGGGAGATAAATATTGCCATGGAGGGACTTCAATTATTGGGTGGGTATAAATAATCTCATTCTTCTTGAATTATATTGAAATTGCAGAAAAACAATGGAAGGAAAGCTTGGAAAATTGAAAGTGAACATCCTAGTCCTTATATATTCAATTTAAGAAAGATAAATATTCTATTATAATAAAAATATAACTTTTTATTAGAATTTCGAAGACTATTCTTAGATCATAAGTAAAAAAAAACCGTTTCTAAACCTCCACCTAGTACCTATTAATGATTTGATGAAATCTAATTTAAATTTGAAAATCTACAGATACCTGATTCCCAATCTGTTAAAACTGGAAAGGTGTTAGCAATAACAGAGATTTCATTCTCTGTTCAAAATAAAATTAATTTAAATTTTGGAAATGATTCACAATTATTGTTCTCAGTGAATATCTATATATCCCCCATATTTTTCAAACTGGACTATAACATGTTTTTGTATCATAATCTTTGTCAGCTGTCAACATATCCCTAAGCCAAAACTCACTATTGACAAAAAAATAGTTAAATATCACACTTGCCACTGTCAAAAATGTGTTTAATAATATGTAATGTACTTAATAAAGTAAAGTGTACCTTATTTGTAAAAAAAACAGTTGCAGCAGCATCACTTGACTGCTAGGCAGCAAAGCGTGTCACCGTCGCCAATGAAATTTGGCCGCTTGGCAACTTTTTCTTAGAAATATTATGTTTCAAGATTTTGCTGACTATTTCCTAATTGATTTATTGATTTAATAAACTATTTATTATACTATTGGAGACGTTTTTTAAGAAATCTAATCATTTTGGAGATATAATTTCCAGAATAGTTCTCAAAATAAATTCTTGGAGACTCTTTTGACAAACTTTTTACTCTGGCCTACTGCAAAGTCTCCGACTCTTCAAGATTAAATTTTAAGGATAATCATTGTCACCATATATCTGGAATTTTCAAAAACAATTCCATTAATCACATGCCAGCTAATAAAGCATATCCAAACTCGCCATTTTAAAAACGAGTTTGTGACAGTTATTTTGAGCCCTCCAATTGCAAATGGTGAGAAATATCTATTTGTCTCCTATGCTATTTGCTATGTTATTTTGGAGAAAATTTATGACAATTTGATCATTTTGGAGAGAAATTTGGTGATTTATGGCAAGAGCTGGAAGGACAAATGGAGAGTTTATGCAATAAGCCTATTGGGCACTGCATTCATATGCCAGTCTGCAAAGAATGCACAATCAGTCTCCAGATATTTAATTTTTGAGACAATTTCTCTCCAAAATTTTCCAAATTTCTCTCCAGTATCCAGTCTGCAAAAGATCCGTAAAGTTGCTAAGTTTATCCAGCGACTGAGAGACTATAGAGGTCTTGAAAGTCTTCAAGACTCCTGAATTATTCGGCAACAATTTTCCAATTAATTCCAATATTTACATGAAATTATTAATTATTAGAGAGTATTTTAGGATTTTTGACCATACAAGAGAGAAATTTGGAAATCTTTGGAGAGAAATTGCCTCAAAATTAAATATCTGGAGCCTGATTGTGCAATGCACAATCAGGCTCCAGATATGTGCATGGTTTACAAACTGGCATATGAATGTGCATGGTTTACAGACTGGCATATGAATGCAGTACCTTATAGGCTTATTGCATAAATTAAATTCTCCATTTATCTCTACAGCTCTCTCCAAAAATCACCAAATTTCTCTCCAAAATGATCAAATTGTCATGAATTCTTTCCAAAATAACATAGCAAGTAGCATAGGAGACAAATAGATATTTCTCACCATTTGCAATTGAAGGGCTCAAAATAACTGTCACAAACTCGCCATTAAAATGGCGAGTTTAGACATGTTTTATTACCTGGCATTTAACTACTGCTACAGTGCTACTGTAGGTCTGTAGCAGTAGTTGATGTCATATTTTACTAACGTATATATATAAGATATGCGGTATATTGTATATCTTAAAACTGGTATAATGTGTATAAGTATATGTATTAACTGTCATCTACCAATAATTATAAGGGGAACTAGAGCAGATATCTTCCTATATTCCATGGTCTATATTGATTAAATATTTTCTCAGCCAATACGTTACATTAGAATGATTAGATGCGGTCACGTCAAACTATACTATACGTAAATTTAAAAATGTTTTAATTCTCAAGGGCATTGGGCATTAGATGCGGTCACTTCAAACTATACGTAAATTTATACATCAATTTTTATTCATTATTTAAACTAGCATGGCAATCCGCTCATTGGGAATTGTTATGGAATGTTTAAATTGGTCTCAATTTAAGCCTTCCGTAACAATTAATAAAAAACGGAATGCCAAGCTAGTTTGAATTAATGAATAAAAAAATCGATTTAAAAATCGATGCATAAATTTACGTATAGTTTGAAGTCACCGCATCTAATGCCCAATGCCTTGGAGAATCAAAACAGAGATTTAAATTTACTTATAGTTTAATGTGACCACATACAATGCCCTAGCCGACTCTAGAGAATCCATAATAGATGTTTAAATTAATGTATAGTTTGATGTGGTTCTGATTTTTAAAACATATACATGACACCCCCCCCCTCCCTTCTCCCACAGCCCGTAGAGGGGTGTGCGCCGTGCACACCCATTCCAAGGTGCCGCACGGCAAAATAGACCTCGCGGGTGCAACCTACCACCAGTCTGCAAAACATGCACAGTTAGTCTCCGGATATTTTTTTTGGTCAATTTCTCTCCAATGATTTTCAAATTTCTCTCCAAAATGGCCAAAAATTTCAAAAAACTCTCCAATAATTACAAGTAAACATAGGAATTAATTAGAAAATTGTCGCTGGATAATTCAGGAGACTAATTTAAAGTCTAAACAGTCGCCGGATAAACTTCCCAACTTCATGCATCTTTTGCAGACTGGACCTACCAAAGTTTCCAGTGTGGTGTTATTCTGTTCAGCCTGTTCACAGTAAATTTATGGTGATTAATTTATAAATGTTTATAGCAAAATTTATGTAAATAACTATAGCAATCAATTGTAAATTGTTCATTAGATATTAGTCTAGAGAGTATCCCAAATATCTCCCATTATGAGTTCCATATTCTGAAGATTGGCTTCAAATTCAAAAAATTATTTGACAAGCATTACACTTCTTTTGACATGCAACATTTCAATATGAATTCAGTTTAACTGTAACAGGTTTTAGACAACAGAAAATGTGACTAAATGGTACCTACCTAACTAATCATGTCTACATGTAAATGATGTAATTTGTAAGCATAGGAATTAATTAGGAAATGCAATACCTAGTCTCAAAAATCTTGTAAATATATCATCTCCAAAGTCCTAAGTCCAATCTAAATCAAAAAAATGTCGCCAGAGGTCCTTGGTGACATGGAAACGCTTTTTAGACTGTAATAAGCTAGGTATAACCCGATTCAATAAATTTTCAGCATTAAGCACCTATTGGGAAAGTGGCTATTTTTACCCACATCAGTGACATTGTGACATCACTAAGGGCCTCAGTTTAAGGCCTAATCTGCAACATTAACATATGGGGCACTTCTAATATTTTCTGTGTGAACAATCTTTAAGTTTCTTTTATATTTACATGTATTTTACTGAGAACAGAAAACAAAATAAAGGGTTTCTTGGAGAATAGTTTACTAGTTCCTAACTTCCTACAATATGAGCTATCATCTATGTGCCTATGGCTAACATAAATAGACTAAAATAAGTTAAATAACTACTTCCCAGCAAACAGTGGTACATCTAGCCAATGTCTAAATGATGCAGGCATCCGACCTTAGCCAGTATCGGCCGACATTGGTTTACCATCGTGCATGCACTAAAAGACGTCGGCAAGACGCTGGGTTAACGTACCCGTGCAACCAGGCCAATGTCGGCAACGAGCGGCAAAGCGTCGGAGTGCAGTCATCATTTAGATGATGGCTAGTATCGGTACAACGATGTTTGCCAGGATCTTTTAGATGGCGGCTAGTAGTTGCATAAAGATTTCGAAAATAAAATTGCCTAAATTTGGAATATTACAAATTATAACTACCTATTGGATAATGTTCCATTATGTATCATAACTTCTGAAATTTATAAAGGAAAGACAAATGAAATAATACAGCAGATGTCTTTTAAATTTATTCCACACATTAATCACTTATGTTTCGTGTCAATGCCATTCTTTCAACGAAACAAATGCTTGGGCATCAGAGTGTAGACATGCCTGTTACTTTCAGTCACATGACCTTAGCTTGCTCTGCCATGAGGGCCTTCTCCACCAAAGCCTTCAACTTGGCCCTTCACTAAGGATGAACAATGCAAGCTTCGTAAGTATTTGGGTGCAAGGTAAGCAGATCTAACCCTTGAAACAGTCTGACGGCCCTGACCTGTATGCTGCTTCTTAGCATGGACCTCAAAGGTTCATTTTCGAATTTAGTCCTACGGGAAAGAATAAAATTATAAAATTGTATAGGATTAAAATTTGGTACCGAAGTCATTTTTGCAAATATGTAAAAATTTCTAAAGAACAATGACAATTTTCAATCGTCCGTTAAGCACATTCAATTTAAGGAAAGAATCGAAACAGCAATAGTAGCGCCATCTATCACTCTTGAATTTACTTACCTCTTGTCAGTAGTGATTCTCTCGTGTCTCTTAGGTCTGCTTTCCCTCTGAATAGGTCTCCTCATGCTCTTGTCAGTTATTGCATTCACACAGTTGGTGATCTTCAGAGTCAACTCCCTGAAGTCAGAGTCTGATATGATAAGGAAGAGAAATGAGATGGAGAATTTTAAACAAATTCATGAATAAGATATAAGCAAATCCCTTATAAATAATTAATTAATTGTATCTAAAAAATCATGGTTCTCTTATAAATAAGATCTGCCAATTGCATTACTGTAAAGACCAGAAGCTCAACTATCACTGTTCTCACCTGTTCTGTCTCAGTCCATTCATGAATATCATAGAAGCAACATTGTTCTTGTCTTTTTCATCATAGATCAAGACTTTGAATTTTTCTTCAGCGTCTTCAGTGATATGAAATCAGGAAAGTTTGCCTGATGGATGAAACAATAATGATGAATAAATTATTGCAGAAGTAGTGTAATATACCTCGCATAGCTATACAAAAAAATTAATAAAAGCTATTGATGTAACTAGCATATTATAGACTATAAGTATAATATTTATTCAAATATAGCGTTAGAGGTTACAAGTGATAAATAATTTATAAGAAATTGAAAATTGGAAGGGATTTAACGTCTGCTCCGACCATTTCTGGTCATATCACTGACGTCAAAAGGAAATAAGTACAAGGGACTGAAAAAAGCAGTCAGAAAGGACTGGCTACACGAGCAAAATCATGTACCACCGTCAATAACATGCTCATGAATGCAGAAAAGCTACTCTGTGAATACAATCACTTACCAAGTAATATGACGCTCACAAGCACCAGAGACTGCACTCACGGATCCAAGAGGAAAATGAAGAGGTGATAGTAAATGAAGCCTATGTAACCCAAAATCTGAGACCTTCTAATTAAAGAGCATAAACTTAAGAGGCTAGAGCTATCATCTTTTCTTCCATTCACCACAACTAGCTTTAGGATAGATCTCCTAGGGGTATAAAGGTTATCGAAAGCACGTTAATGTAGGCAATGCACCACTTTATTTACCTGTTAAGAAACTCTCAATCTTCTTTCCTCAGAGCTTCTGATTGCAGGCAGAGTTCTAGAGTTGCATCTCTCCCTCCTTATTGAGTGGAGATTTCAAAGACTTTCTCTCAGTTGCGCTCAATCTCTGCAATGTGAGCGTACATTTCGATCTGCTCTTCCTTCAGGTGATCCAGATTGATGACGTCACACATTTAGCATACGACGTACTTAAGCTGAAAAGACATAGAAATTATTGACCAAAAAAATATCCATGGAAAAAAGGGTATCTTGTCAAATAACCAAAATTCATATTAGGAGTTGATAACATCATTCAAAATTTTAATTAATTATAGAAGATATTTTCAAGATCAACCTTACATATCAATCACAAGAACATGTGATACATTCAAAGTGAACCTTGCATGTAATACAGTAAAATTCCTCTGTAGTGAATGTAGATTCCTGAGTAAGAGATTCACCGTGAATAGTGAACAATTTTTCTTTAATCAACCATGAATGGCCAACAGTTTTAAAAAATAATGGCCCTTCATCGCAGACTACGATTTTAAATGTATGCACTACGCAAATTCTTGAGTTAATACATTTATTAAAGGTTCTTATATTAAAAATTATTGCTTTATATGCAAGTTATCCAATAAGTTATTTATTATCTAGAGTTAAGTGAATGATGAAGACACACCTGCATTGGGATATCCACAGAGTAGAAGGCAGCATAGACAGGGTCTGCCTCTCCTCCTCCTCCTAGAAGACAGAGACTGAAGTACATCTTGCCAATCTTCACAGACACCATGCAGTCCATGGCTATTCCTTTGAGGGATTTGTGGCGGAAGAATGCCTGCATACCTCATCAGCTTGATGTAATCAGCAGCTAACTATAAAGGAAATAGTTGGTGTCATTATTATGGAACAGTCATCAAAACTTAACAACAATCATCTTATAGTTATTTGTCAAAAAGAAGATAATCACAACTTTGCAAGCTTGAGAAAGAAGTCATGCAGCTAGTTATATGAAATATATATTCACAATCGTTCTTAAATTTATATGAAAAATTAATTTCAAAACAATTTCTATAAATTATGAGTTTAAATATGTATAGAATTTTCCAAATAAAATAATCTCCATTTCACCCAATTAATTGCACACTTTCAATGCTGTCCATTGTTATTGGCATGTAAATGTATTATCAACTTCATTCAGTTTTCAAAATAGGTTCAATCCTTTTTAGTCATTTGGTGGATACTATATTTGTTTATCTATAGTTAGCAAGCTAGCTATATCTCCAAAACGCATGCAATAATTACATGTAAATATAGGAATTAATTACAAAATAGTTCAAGATCTTGCAAAGATATATTTCCCCTCAATAAACGTTTCCATATATCTTTGGTGACATTGACACACTTTGCAAGCTGGTATATTACTAAAATTAGCAGTACAATCTTTGCTAACAATAATCTTAATTATTAGCAAAGATTTCAGAGTTGTGCTTAAAAAAATACTTACTATAGGCAAAAATAATGCATGCATTCCAATGCACCCAGTAGGCAGTACCTAGTCCTAACCATCAATCTTTTTGGACTATTTTTTTATAAATTGAAATATATATGGTGAAGAATTTAATCATACAGTCACATATACTAATTAGTAACCTTGGTGACTAACTAGTACAATCAGACATTGAAACTCTGGTTGATTGATAATAGGCTATATTAACTATTAATAATTAAGTTAAGCCTTAAATGTAGGCATTATTACTATTGTTGCTGTAAGCTGGAGTCCCAGTCTGTTTTGGTGCACAAAAAACCAATGACTTTACAAAAAAAAACAATCTACATATATAATTTCAATAATTATAATATGGCTGATTCACCAATGTTCTCCCAAGTTAACCATTAAAAATTAATTGTAACACAGAAATAAATAGCTGAATATCCACAGACTTTACTAGAATTATAGAATATTATTTTCAAAGGGGAAAAATTTCAATGATAAGCTGATGGAACTGTGAAATTTACACAGTTGTGGCTGTGGATGGTGTCCATGACATGATGACGCCCACTGTATTGGGTGCACTGAACTTCTTTGACTTTTGGCCATGTTTCAGGATAAGTTAGTTGAATCCAAATACTTGGCTTACATTTCCCAGTCAGTCTCCAGATATTTAATTTTTCAGACAATTTCTCTCCAAAAAATTTAAAATTTCTCTCCAAAGATTTTCAAATTTCTCGCCAAAATGACCCTAAATTGCAAAATACTCTCCAATAATTACATGTAAAAATAGAAATTAATTGGAAAATTTTCGCCAGATATTGCAGAAGGTCAATTCAAGGCCTCCTTATTTTCCAGATAAATTTCACAATTTCACCAATCACCCATCTTATGCAGTCAGTCATTACTCATTTCATGATTTCAAAGGATCATAAACTCAGGTACTAATGTCAAATTAGTTTCAAATTTAGAATTAATAATTCCTATGTTCCCATCAATGATCATTTCCCATATAAATTTTCAGAAATCCTTTGAGATTTAGGTTAAGCATAAGCTCAAAATTGGCAATTGGCCTACAGTTTGGAACTTTGGCGTTTGCCAGCCTCTATTATTCTATAAGATGGGGGGATTAAATACAAAAATCAGCAAAAAAGCTACCAACATTTTCCCTTAATTTGGCTAATCTTGGCCCCAGTCTGCAGAACATCCCGGCATGGGACATTTTTAACATATTCTGTGCAAACAATCCTTAATTTCCTCCTAAATTCACATGTATTTTACTGAGAACAGAAGCCAAAATAGAGGATTTCTTGGAGAACACGCTACCAGTTCCTACAGTCTGGTAATCTTCCAACACTTGAAACTTCTAACATTTTTTCTCCTAAAATAAGTAGTTAGTAAATTTAATGGTATTAATGGAATATACTATTATTAATTAGGTAGTAATTACTATATGGGAATATATAGTAAACTGTAAAAGGTACTCTTAGTCTTGGCACATATATTGCATAATTATTTCTCCAAAATAAAGTTTCTTGTCATGTCAGAGGACTTCATGCTATATATAATCCTATATTACCAAAAATTTAAACATGGGAAATATTGGAGGACTAGTCATTAGCCAAAATTATGAAAAATTGATGGCATCTTTTCTCCAGATTCTTTAATCTTAGAAAGTCTTAGAATAGTAAAGAGTTAACAGTTCAGTGCACCAAATAGCCTAATAGGTACCTACACCTAGCTTAGCTACTGAGTACAGATTACAGACAAGACTAAGACTTCATCAACACTAGGTTTAGGTTACAACAACACTAATAATATCTAGTGTCTACCAGGAACCTAACTTAAGCTTAAGGTTCAAACTTCAACCTAGCCTCTAGATAATTAATAATTAGGCCCTAATATTTTATAAATTATATCATATTATCAATCAAGCAGAGTAAGTTTGGCTGACATGGTGACAGCCAAATTGACCATGACACTTCATAAAATGCTATTTCGCATAACGGATTGCATATCTAGTACATACCAAGTCAGACCTAACGGTCATAGCCTACATGCTAGGTAGGTACATAGGTACTTAGTACTTACCTTAATGGGAGACTTTAAAATTGAAAAGACTGGTACCAGGTAACTAGGCTAGGTACTTTACCGTACTTACCTATTTGTGTTAGGTAGAAAATTCTCTTTGGCTCTACTAGGCTACCACTTTTTTATGTTGCGATAACATGGGTACCTAATTATAACTCATACGAAGTAGAATTAGTCTGGTTAACAAATTTATGGTACCTATTTAATATTTAACTGGCGGTATATAACAGATTTAGAGTTTCGTTGGACTGACGCAGTGACGCTACATTGCTCTGCTCTCATTGTTCCAATAATGTCAACGCTCGTATAGTTTACGATAGCTAATTCTAGGTACCTATAATAGCATTATAATTTTCATCCAGTTACCAAAGTATTTCTCAAAATTTGTACTGGATAATTTTAATCAATGAATAAAATCTGAGGTCGAGTTTCCCAAGAATATTTAAATTATCGGTATCAAGGTCTTTTTAAAAGAACGTTCTGGATAATATATAATCCACTGTGAGGCAAATGGTTTATGATAAGCGCAAATTAATTTGCAAAATTAATGTATGTTTTATGAAGAAGTTCGTAATATGAACGAAAAGAACTTATATGTCACAGAATATTTATGTAAGGAGTAACTAAAATGTATATACCTACATTTTGTGGTTTTATTGATTCAATGATTTTTATTTTTAATATTACTAGGATAATTTAAAACTCTTTATATGATTTATAAATGATAGTAATAAACAATGGAACGCAACATGTAACTCTATTTTATATTTTTTTACATAGGCCTAGGTACATTTTTGTAGGTACATAGTTTTTTTTATATAATTTTTTACATACATTTTTGATATAGGCCTACATTTTTTACATAATTTTTTTACCATAATTTTTTCAAATTAATATTTCTTTAGCTACCAAAAAAAATTTTACATAAATTTTTTTACATAATTTTTTACAAAAAAAATTACATCAATTTTTTTACATTCATTTTTTACATAGTAAGTGGCTGTTATTTGTTTTGTCAACATCGCAGCGACAAATACTTAATATTAATTTGCATGTATAATTATAGTTGTTTTGCCAACATCGTGCCAACACTTGATATCCATCAAGCGGCCGATTGTTGGGTATTGACATCGTGCCGACAAATAATATTAGTCTGTCGGCCGACTGTTGTAAGAACGACGTCCTGCCGACAAATAATATCCATCTGACGGCCGTATGTTGTGTAGCCGACGTTGTGCCGATGTCGAAATGAATCAATTTGCCGATGCACGACGTTGCCATAAGGTTGCCGATGCACGCCAGCATACGGCCGACGTTGCAATGTTTGCTGGGTTTAAAACATCAAAATATAATGAAAGTAAATATATGATATCAATATACCTTTAGGAGAAACAGAGTATTCACAAAGATGGGAAATTTGAAGAAAATCACACTTCAAAAACATAACTCAGGCACCAGTTTAGGTAGGCAGGGTAAGGCACCAAGCCTAAATTCCTAATGTAGGTACTACCTACTAAAACTTTAAACACACTTAAATGAGAATTTAAGAATGATTTGAGCTTGGCTATATAAATTCAGTATAATATTATGAGACAATGGTTAATATAAACAACACTTAGTCACTTAGTCACAACAGGGAAACATATCACAACAACTTTATTTTAAATCGTAATTCAAAGGTTGCACCGTTGCCATGGGAACCACTTAACGGTTCATAATAAGGTTCCAGCATTATCGCTATTCCCACAGAAATCCTAAATTTATTGAAGAATTGTTTGGTTAATTGGAATTAAATTAAATTAATATTATTTGATTCTTGACATAGTTTACTATACTCCGATATGCTTTTTTAAATTGAATTGAATTTATTCATTTCAACATGCATTTTTAGAAGACTACGATGTTAAAGTGGTGAATTTATTGAAATTAACATTAATATTAACTATTTTAAATATCATATTCGTATTCAGAATGTTTGATTCAGTCTACAGACGATATATGGTACATTTTCATGATCATATAAAAAATAGAATAAATATGGAGGAAATTAAACAAGAAATTAATGGGATAGAAACATAATTTCTTTATAATTGATCGAATCGGGCAAACCGATTGCTAATTGAGGGTAATTTTGTTTGGAAATAATTTACTCTTAGTTAATACACCGAAATTTTTGAACAATTGATCCAATAAATTGAGTTATATCATAAAAACCGAATAAATTATATAAATAACCTGAATTTTAAATCAGTCGGCCTCCGAATCTCAGGAAATACTTCACCATTCGGAAAATGGTTTCCAGATTCGGATAGCTCGTCAAAAATCACTATGGAAACTATCGGATGAAAATAATGCTCACGAAAGCTGGGGAAAAGTTATTTACTAAAATTTAAAATAAAATATATAAAAATGAGTTTTTTTTCTGAAATTCATAACTTTATTCCGAATATTTGGAATCGAACAAAAATTTCAATTTTACTATATTTTTTGATGCTGAACAGAATGTAATTATCAAAATTTGAAGATTCTGTCAATTTTCGAAGATATATATATGTTTTCGAATGGGACTGGTATTCAAAAACTGGATTGAATTTCTTATCAGGATTTTGTTTTTGTATAGTTGAAAACATCAAAATTTAGGTGGCGCAATCGGAAGTTAAAAATGTCAACTAATTGATGAGATCAAAGAGTTCAAAGTCTCGTAATATTGACTATTCCCATATCTGAATCCTAAGATTCGAATAACTTTTAAAATACCTGTAAAATCGAAAAAATGATACGAATAAATTTGATAGAGCAACTTCAGTAAAATTATAATTATCAATCAGATTTACAAATTTCGGCCGGTACCTTGAGTAATTCGAATTAAAGTAAACAGATCTATTCTTCGGTCGCATGGTCGAATCCCAAAATTTCCTTTCGACCAATAGTGGGCAATCATCTACTCTATCTATTACACTAATTGAATTTGGAAAATGAAGTTTTTTACTGAAGTTATAGAAGAAAAACTATTTTGCACATCATACCAGACCGTTCTGACATGTTTTCTGCAACTTTAGGACTATTACTTCATTTTTTGGTGAAAAAAATATCGAATTTATGAATTTTTCCAAAGTAGTACTTCAAAGCTTCCAAATTATTTCAAAATACTATTAAAGTGATATAATATATATAAATAGTCGATTAGGACATCCGAACATGGTTTTCGAACCCAAAATAAACTGTTGGTACCATGCGACGTTTTTAAATTTAAAAAAAAAACTAGTGGACTGAAAATAAAATAAAATACTTAATTTTCTTCTTCCACTTAGAAGAAATATTCTATAAAAAATTTAAACGAAAATATAATTTGTTCAATGTGTGAGAGTGTTTTTTGAAAAAGGTGCATAGTACAAGGCCGTGATCTCTCCAGAGAGTTTTTAAATAGTGTCATTAGGTTTCTATTCAGCAGTTAATAAAAATGTAATACATGTATGCATATAATTTTTAAATACTGTATTAGGATGAGAAAGTTCAATTGAATATTTTTATATTATTTAAATTTATTAACTGTAATGGGATAATAAGCTTTGACATGATTGCGCAAAATAAATGAGTAATTTAGATTATAGTTCACGATTTGGAATACAAATCTTTAAACATGATAGAATTTCTATATTATATATCTATCATTTATTTTTCTATTTCATTCGAATAATAAATTCCCATTATGCTCAGTTAATTATAATTTTTTTACTTTAATCAATGCATTCTTTGGAAAAGGCAAATTCACGCGCAGTACCACTCCAAGTCTCTTTATTTCTGATTGCTGGTCCTTTCAGGAAGCCAAGCACGTAATTCTGGGCCATTTTGAAATCTGCGGCCAGTCAGGGATGAATGCTTTCAGTGACTGCACTTCTTATATCTAGAGAGTGAATAGTCACTGAAGATCATCTCATGGTCCTTCAGTTGGAATAAATAATAAAATTCTATATTAATCTATACACTTGTCAGCGACAGAATTTCTACTGCTCTGATATGACCACCAATCTTCAGCTTAGCCCTGTTATCGAAGCTACTTTTTGTGATTTGAATCTCAAAAGTGGAATTAATTAATTGACTGTTAACCCTTACGTACAGTAGTGGACAATATATGAGGGTAGGCAAAAACAAGTTAGCTAAATCTTTATTTTCATAAACAGTACATTACACACATTATTGCAATTTTGCATGTATTTTCATATAGAACTTATATGTGTTCTTATGAAAATTCAATGCATTTGGACAAATATTCTAGCAATTGTTCAATATTTCACTTCAAACAATAAATTTAGCTCTGATCAAAAGTTAGGGGAAGCCATCATAAACTTTGAAATATTCGCAGATATTGGCCATTAACATAATAATTTACGAATAATTATTTGCTTTATCACATTAATGAATCTTTTACCACGAAATTCTACTAATTTCACACGGTATGAAGGAGTTATACTGGATTTATCCATTTTCCATTCATTTTCCAGAAATGTCCACAATTCTTCACATTTGTTGAGTTTCTTCTCTGAGTTCAATCTTCAATTATTATCCAAACAATCTCAATTTGATTGAGGTCAGTGCTCTGTGAAGACCAACTCATTTTAACAATTTCTTCATCTTCTAATAGGGTCCTAACTTTTTCGGTTGTTGAGGGTCAGGTGCTTGTTGATAAGAGAGAGGATGTTGACGAAAGAACTGTTTTATACTTCTGCAATAACTCCTCCGTGCAGACGAACAAATGGATCAGGTCAAGCAGTAAAAATAATCCTCCAAACCATCACACTACCTCCTCCGCACCTAATTGTTTTCTTGATGCAGCTCAGAGTTAACATTTCCCCTACTTTACGTTTTAGAACCAAAGATTTAACATTTCCCTATTAGAACCAAAGGTTTCCAATTTTATTTCATTCATCACTAGAATGTAGTTTCGACCACTGATCAATCAACCAAACAACATGCTCATGATGAAACACAAGTAATACTTCCCGTTTCTTTTTATAGATTAAAAGCTTCGATGCAGGGACAAATGATTGCAAACCAACTTATTGAAGTCGCAGCGAAAAAGTTGACTGGGTCACTGGGACACCGTGCCACCAAACATGACATCCATTTCACAAGAAATTTGACCTGAAGTGTTGATCTTGCAAACTACCTTGAAGATTTGCATGATCTTCTCTTGGCAATAGTTTGGGAAGTCTACCATTCTTTAATGTGGAATCAATAACACCATACTGCTTATGCTGAGCCACAATATGTTGCACAATCCTTCTGGATTGTTTTCTTTAGCTATTAGCATGATTTTAGATTTGTAAAAAGACAAATTATTAAACAAAGACAACGGTTGCAACATATGGGAGAATAACAATGACTGTATACAAAAAAAGGCTCGGTACAACACTGTAGTTCATGAATATAACCCCTATCGTCTTCGTAGGGTCTTAAAAATATTGAATTTCAATTAAGTATGTTATTTTTTCGTGCCGTATATGAATACTTTCTGCCAACTAATTTTCTAATTAAATCTCTGTAACTTTTGTTATTGATGAAAATTTGCTTTGATATTTTTTGTGTATCATTATAGATGTCATATCTGAAAGTGTACAAAAATTTGGAATTCAGGAATTGATATTTTAGAAGTTATAAAGGAAAATGTTACATTTATCGTATGGTACGAATATTTTCTGACTCGACTGTAAATAATCTAATATTCATCTGATACATCATTGAAATAATTACTGATAATATTTGCCTGTGAATAATAAATATTTCATCACGATACAACATCTCATCGTTTCCAAACTCTGTATCAGTACACTGTACACATGCATGCCTTGAATACAGTAGTTATACGATCACATTAGTGCATATCTGCAGAATGCGCGTGTGCACGTTAACTGGGGAAGAAGGAAGGTGCCGTCAGCCAACCGGCTGAGTGTGCGTGAAGGTAATAACAATACTCCATACATAATCGTCTATCATCATAAATCGTCTTGATGTATCTGCTAGAATTTTTTTACAAATTGTCTTAATGTATTAGGCTGTGCCTCAAGCGATTTTTAAACCAATTTATCGAATATCTTTCAAAATATAAGAGAATCAATGAAAGTGGGCATCTGCCTGCCCAATCGTGAATCTTCCGTGCCTGAAAGTAGCGTGAAGGATAGGGTTAATACACTTCTGTTCACTTATGTATTCATTTACACATTTATCATAAATAGTTGGATTTTTCTGTCTCCTTATATCATGAAATGGTTAAATAGTTCTTCACTTAAGTTCTTCATGGTTAAATATGGAATTTAAGTGCAACGTTTCTTTCATTCTAAATATGTACCATCACTGCATGGTCTTCTCTTTTGTCGAACTCTAGCGCAACATTTGTAACCCAAGCGCTAAATCCTCGCTTCGATTAGAAACGAAAAAAATTGTGCAAAGTCTCCACTTCAATGGAAACATTATATACGGGGTCATACATAGTTTAGCGCTGCACCTAAATGGATCATTTCCAGGGATAAGGACATGGAAAAGAAGTAGGGAGACTCTTTTTCACGGTTAAATGGCTTTGAGAGATAATCATCCTTGCGGAAGATCCTAAAGGATTTGCCTCAAAAGGGTTCGCCTTTTCAGATAGAATTGTAGAGGGAAAACCAATCGAATAATCTCTGTGAAAAATTTAAACCAGTTTGGTAAAAGAAAATACTCGCTCCGAACAATTATTTTAAGAAGAATTTAAATAAAATGATATTATAAACACTGAAACGCAATTAATTAACTATAGAATTACTGTGAAATTGTGACATCAGAGAAAATAGTCACGTTATGATGTACCATCAGAGAAAAGAGTCACTGTGATGATGTACTAGCAGAGAAAAGAGTAACTGTGATGATGTACTATCAGAGAAAAGATTCACTGGATGATATACTATATGAGAAAAGAGTCAATACATAATGCTAATTCTAAAAAATCGCAGTTTTCAAAACATTTCTATTACATTCAAATCTTACAAATTTGTTGTCGTATACCCATTCCAATTTCCAAATTTCGAAAATAATTACTGTTTCAAAATTGCTTCTTCGAAAGGGAAACAGCGCTATGGACTGAGTTTTCATTTAGTAATCTGAGAAAGATACAGATTATGAACAAAATATCCTATTTAGTCAGAAAATACGGAAAATTAATGTTTATTTAGTCATGAATCATTACTCATATCATGTAATTCGGCGTAGATAATGAAATTTACTAGTCGAGAGACATGAGGAAATTGTCATATCTTCTTAAACATATGGATATAAATAGGTATATGTGAACTGGTAAATATTAAATCTTAAGCTTACAGAGGTACAAACGAAACCTAAAACGGGTGTTATAATTCACCGTCCACACACACAAAAAACAATTCCGCCAAACTAACTCTATGAAGGGCTTTAATTGTTCGAACAATATGACGTTCAACAGACTAATTAAGATTGCTCACATTAATGCGAATTATTAGAAGTGACAGGGTAAACAAATGATAAAGTAAAGGCTTCAGGGACTTAAGGAGTACAAAAAAGGGATAGTAAAGAAAATATATTACCGTTACGATCTATCAATCAAGCTTTTAACAATTTTATGCCATGGACTTCAGAAAAGAGGAAGAAAAAAATGGCTAGAATAGATATGGCTAAAAAATTGTGACTATTACAAATAGGATAGAACTTCGAAAAACTACTAAATGAAAAATAGTTTATCTAACAAAACCCAATTTAAAACACGATACTAACTCCGGTAACTGAATCCCAAGAGTAATAAATCTAACACTCAACACATTCCCTAATTCAATCGACATATTGGAAAAACTTCGCTATTTGAATTCGACAGTGATGTTCTGCTACCGCTGCTTACCAGCTCACTCCTACCTGCCAACGAAAGTTGATATCATACATTTATTTGAAGACTATATTCAAAGTTTCCCATAGAGTATGGGACATGCAAAAAACCACATCACAATTTACCAATATAAACACGTACGAATATTAATAATAATCAGAATCATAGCACAATACACACACTGTAACAATGTTTCGAGATAATAGAACTCATATTAATACTAACTTACTACAGAACACTTCACTCATTTGCAATATAACAAATAATAATTGACTGGAAACCGTATATATCTATCATTTGTATCAAGAAGTATAATATCGATTATTGGGTGCTGATACTTCTTAAATTGTGTGATCCTTGTGTTACCGTTTCTACTGTAACTGATCGAACAAGATAATCATAACTGTTTTCATTTCTTCTTTGATTGCCATTGGCCTTATGTTGCGGTTTTCAGTCCTGTTCATGAGGAGAATTATATCTCCAATCTTGACGTTGCGCCCATCGTACAGCTACTTCGATCTCTGTTGGTTTCACAAGTCGTACAATCTCCATTTATTCCAAAAGCAGTATGCTAAAAATTGCACCCTTTTCCACCTTTTCGATCCTTTTTCGACAAAAAATTGTTCGATCGAATGACACCCAGAGTTAAGTGTCTACTTTGATGCTTGGTCTACCTATGAAAATGTCTAACAATTGAAGCAGTCAGTAGGAGGAAGATTTGGAGATAGCATAAAAAGGTGTTTGATGCTGCAATCTAAAGACGAGTTCCTTAGTCTCCCACTGGTGACCATGACAGGAGGCCGAAACACAGCGTTAGCCATCGAGATTTGGGGAGGCTGAAAATCAGCGATAGCCATCAAGATTTGGGGAGGCGGAAACACAGCGTAAGCCATCGAGACTTGGGGTGGCTGAAAAAACAACAACATTAGCGATCGAGACTAATACATTACAATAGTACAATACATGTTGTATTACTTAGTTATTCAAATAAGGCATTTAACTACTCGTACCTTATTATGAGTTTATTTAATTTTGAATAGTTAAAATAATCAAGAATAACACTAATTTACAAATAAATTGAGGCAATCACAAGAATACCAGTTTTACTTAATTTGAAGGTAAGTGATAGCATTATACATTATATATATGTATTATATATATGATTATATATAATGGCGGATTTTGGCAGTTATGGCATCAGGTCTCAAATCCACACTCAATAGTACTCTGGTAGTCACTGGAAGCTATCAAGTACAGCGAGGGGACCTAATGGTCATTGGGATTTTCTTATATGGGTATGCATTGAACATCTACTAAATTATTCTATAAAATTTTTATTTTATCAATTTCTTCAAGTTTAGTTTTTCTGCAATGTTTTAATTCATCTTTAAGTTTATTTTCGATGAGAATTAATGACATCTAGAAACATTTTGATAGTGCATGATGCTTCACTGGAAATTCTTGACAATGATTTAATACCTCAATTGAGCTCCATCTGTTGCTTGGAGGCTGTTATTGGAAATAAAATATTTGGGAAATACGAGGGGTGAAATAAAAAAATAATTGAAACACAATGATACAGAAACACAGGGATGAAATATATTTGAATTAAAATGATAAAAAGATAAGAAATACAGTGTTGAACTATATTTGAGTTTGTATGAATGATATTTTAATCGCTTGAGTAGTCCTACTATATATTTTCTCTCAAGGCATTAACCTCGTAATTACAATCTGTTCTCTCAACCTTGTAGAAAATCACAGGTAATATTTCTTGAAAATCGTCCGTGCAAGTCTAATTTCATAGGAACATTTTTCATTGCCAGAAGCAATAAGAGAAGCCGGTGTTCAAGACGTAATCATCACATTTCTGTGTCCAATAAACTGATGTGCGACTATGATTTTTTCAGTTGAAAGATTTATAATAGAGATATTGTCAATTACGGTACATATTATCGTGAATATCAAAAAACATTCCAACTATGATATTGAATTTAATAAATAATAACATACAAATCTATCATTTCTTGATACGACAGATTAGGTTGGAATTTTATTTAATCAATTTCTAATGTTGAGCACTTTCTAGCAATCACCAACTTTTACACTACAGTGGAGCTCTTCTATAGTGAAATCATCTGTAGTGAATGCACAGAGTCCTGAGTAAGGAAGTAGCCAATATAGAGAACATTTTTTAAGTTTGCTTTGAATAGCCATTAGTTTACAAAAACAAATCGCCATTTTTGTGTCAGATTAAAAAAAAAATTGTGGTTACTTGCTTTCTTCGGACTCTAACTTCACAATACAAAATTTCATTATAGAGGAGTTCTACTGATCACAATACCAGATTAAAATTAGTATTTCATCTTCCTCATTTCAAATTATTCAAAATATCTGTAATAATTTGCCAAAAATTACAAAATATATACAAAATTTATAAATATTTCCACACTTACTTTTCTTACTTCATTTTGATGAGGAAAAACCTCCTTAACCCTAATGAGTTTGAAGTGTGTTCTCTAAGCACATCTTTTTCAAATTTATCTATATCTTCCACGTCATTCCATTAAATTTAGCGGCCTTTCTTGACTTTGTTCTTACATAAATACCAAATATACTGTTGTATTCAATTTTTTTAAAATGTTACCGTGTGGCAACATTTCTAAATGTGCCGCGTGGCAATGAAGCGGAGATGTTTAAGGTCGAATAAACTTTCCAAATTTCATTAAAAAACTCTATTTTTAAATGAGAAATAACATTTAAGTAGGTGATGCCATTTGTCACTAACTGAACACCGGTTATAGACAGAGATTGATTCTTTCACGCCGAGAGTTCATTATTAGTTGAAATCTTTACGCGGTGTATTAAATTTTAATGGCTGTTGGAATTTTCATGAGTGTTCATATTGTGTGTTTAATGTGGGGTCTAATATCATTATATTTGTGTACGCTTAGTATTGTGAAGTAGGTAATCGGTAATCTGGATTGGGGCTAATATTCTTGATTTTGCAAACAGGGGGGACTCCAGATACATTGCGTCTCATTTTTTTTTGTCTAACAATTATCTCAAGTAAGTTAGGATTAGGTTTGTAATCAGTTTCACTTCTTCTCCGGAGACTTTTGCTAAATTTTCTTTTCTTAATTACTTAACGTCTGTTTCACTGAGGATATTTTACTTGTATAAGAGATTGCTGTGAGGTGTCTGCATTTGTGCGAATTACGTTGTGTGTTATATGCCCCTAATCTTTGCAGAGAGATATTAATTCTTCCTAAAAAGTATTTTTTCCGGCTGGTTAGTATAAACGCCGAGTATTGTTACGTGATAGTGTGTACTCTATCCAATTTTCGATTTGTTTTCGTTCCGATCGACACTCCACCAATGTAAGCAGTTGGTCTTCTGCTAAGAAAAAAAAGGTAAATGTTACTGATCTTTAGTAGCAATGTTTTTTTCTTTTCTGCCCGAATTAAGAGTATTTTAGCCACCTGGAATATTTTAGGTTGGTCATTTATGGTTCCTTTTATTCACAGACCTTCAAACCTTGGAGCGCCTAGTGACTACCTTGGAGCGCCTAGTGACTACCTTGGAGCACCTAGTGACTACCTTGGGTCTCGTGACTACCTTGGAGCGCCTAGTGACTACCTTGGGTCTTGGGACTGTCTCGGAGCACTTTGGGACTGTCTCGGAGCACTTTGGGACTGTCTCGGAACACTTTGGGACTGTCTCGGAACACTTTGTGACTATCTTGGAGCACTTTGTGACTATCTTGGAGCACTTTGTGACTATCTCGGAGCACTTTGTGACCATCTCGGAGCACTTTGTGACCATCTCGGAGCACTTTGTGACCATCTCGGAGCACTTTGTGACTATCTCGGAGCACTTTGTGACTATCTCGGAGCACTTTGTGACTATCTCGGAGCACTTTGTGACTATCTCGGAGCACTTTGTGACTATCTCGGAGCACTTTGTGACTATCTCGGAGCACTTTGTGACTATCTCGGAGCACTTTGTGACTATCTCGGAGCACTTTGTGACTATCTCGGAGCACTTTGTGACTATCTTGGAGCACTTTGTGACTATCTCGGAGCACTTTGTGACTATCTCGGAGCACTTTGTGACTATCTCGGAGCACTTTGTGACTATCTCGGAGCACTTTGTGACTATCTCGGAGCACTTTGTGACTATCTCGGAGCACTTTGTGACTATCTCGGAGCACTTTGTGACTATCTCGGAGCACTTTGTGACTATCTCGGAGCACTTTGTGACTATCTCGGAGCACTTTGTGACTATATCGGAGCACTTTGTGACTATCTCGGAGCACTTTGTGACTATCTCGGAGCACTTTGTGACTATCTCGGAGCACTTTGTGACTATCTCGGAGCACTTTGTGACTATCTCGGAGCACTTTGTGACTACTTCGGAGCACTTTGTAACTACTTTGAGCCATCTTGTCTTTGTCTTCCAGCTGGCCTATATGTAGTTCATTATATAGCTTATATATACCCTTTATTATATAATTAGTTTTCTAATATTTACCTCTCTTATATGTGTGGCAATCTTAATTATTGGTATTCTTCTAATATTTACTACATTTATATGGGTAGTAATCTTACGTGTATTAAATATCACGTACTTATTGACTATAACCGACTGACTGACTAATCCCTTGTTCATTTATATAAACAGACTTGTTTTTTTCCATATGGTAATATCAAGAGCTACTTTTAATAATGTCGTTCAGTAAACTATTTTAGTTTGCTGCTATTTGAAGAATTGTGGGGGTAATTTGGTTGCTTGAATTATAAATATAAACATATTGAGTTTGATTATCGTCACCCTTCATATTTCTTGTCATTAAAGGCTTCTGTGGGGGTAAGGAGAACACCTGGGAGAATATTGATTGGATATTGTTCGGGATCCTCTCCCATCCCGCAACAGCAACGTAGGAATACATCTCTGAAACCACTCAACAAGCTTCAGTCCAAGTTTTCATGAGGAACAAACACATGCGCGGGCTGTGATTGGGTCACATTCCACCCAATCACAGCTCTGCTCTCTCCGTTGCCAATGTCTAATATAAATATATATTTATTTCTCCTTTTATTTTAAATATTATTACTTTGAATTTGGTACACATTAGTTTAGTATATATACTAGCAACTTGGAAAAAGATACTTTACAGTAGTTTTAAGAATTACACAGGCATTTTCTTAAATTCATAGTCAAATCATCCCATACATTATGATAGTCAAACTCAATAGGGTTACTGCAAGCCGTTTCTTTTAAATTCAATCCAGCACAAATTATTTATTAACATTTTGTCTTTTTGTACCTAAATATCCTTATATTCTTCGCGGAAATCCTTCGTAAAATACATGGTATCTATTTAATGGTATCTATTTAATGACTAATATTCATATAAAGAATATCTAAAGGATAATATGAAGCTAATATTATTTAAAGCAGAAAATTGAATTTTAAATTAGTTCGATAAATAATTTGGAGCTCAGAAATGAGCATTCGAATGGTTCGTATACATTAACTAAAAATTTACAATATCAAATGCCGTAAAAAAAAACAATTTACAAACTAAAAGTCAGTGATGTACAGGTAGTTGAATTCACTTAAAATGAAATAGGTATCGTAAAAAAAACATATCATCAATTAAATCAGGAAGCAATGAAAAAAAAACATTAAAATCTCAATATTCTCATATTAAATTCACACAGTATTTTCATATCATTCTTGTTGACATAAAAATGATTGAAGTTTCTAACAGCATCTTTCTTTTCTTTCCAGGCTATATTGGCCATAGAGAAGGAAATCTTCAAACACGTAAAACTGCAACTGATTCGTCTGTATCTCAGATACAACGAAACAAAATTAAAATTGATTAGATTCGTGAGTAAATATTATGAACATTAAAGGTTAATAATTGATAATTATATTTGGTTGGTCGTAGACACGTGAAATATATTCCATATTAAATGTATTTTTTAATATTTCAGATTGAAGATTCCAAATTTATTTTTATTTTTTAAATTAACATTAATTTAGACAGTGAATTGAAAAATTTGTTTGAAGATAAACTGTGTAATAAAAAATCTGGCGAATCGTCAGTTTGTTAACTAATTAGTTTACCGTACGGGAAAACGATAATTATTGATGGAAATGATACTGTTACGGTTATATGATCTATGTCTATTTGGAGACAATTGTGTCCTTTATCGTCATATACCTTGGTAAGTGACTGTATTCGCTATGTAGCTTTTCTGTATCCATGAGCATTGTCACCAACTGGTGGCAGATGACTTTGCTCATGAATTACTTTCCAGTCACTTGTTTTTATTTTCACTTTGACATCAGCGATATTTTTTTTTTTGATCCGAAGATGTCAATACCACTAGATGTCAACTTGCCCTAATCTTGAGACAACTTGCCCTAATCTTGAGACAACTCGCCCTAATCTTGAGACAATTTGCCCTAATCTTGAGACAACTTGCCCTAATCTTGAGACGATTCCAGGAACATAACCTCCCGTATAAAAAAAAACCCTGGTCAAAAACCCCCGTGCAAAATACCCCCGGACAAAAAACTCCAAAGCAAAAAATCCCCAGTCTATATAAATTACATAATTCATTTTAATTAATATATTACACATTATTCAATGCGAACCAATAATTATTACATTTTCTTCGAAGATATGACAAAATATTTTGCAAAATAAGGTACACTCAATTACCTATTTTAAACTAAAAATAAGTACAGTATACATTTTGTCACTATCAAACCTGGCCGGAGAAGGGGGGGGGGAGGAATGCGCAAGCCCTCCCCCCCCCCCAACAATCGGACCGCTAACCTAACCTTAGGTGCACTATATCTCTTATATTTATAACTTATAGTAATCTTATTACTAATAAAGTAATGAAAATTAATAAAATTGAATTAGGCTATTTATATCAACCGGGGGTTCTTGTCTGGGGGTTTTATTGCATGGGGGGTTTTTGTCCGTTTTTTTTTTGACTGCGGGATTTTTATTTTGCACGGGGGTTATTGTCCTCCCACCTCTTGAAACAACTTGCCCTATTCTTGAGACAACTTGCCCTAATCTTGAGACAACTTGCCCTAATCTTGAGACAACTTGCCCTAATCTTGAGACAACTTGCCCTAATCTTGAGACAACTTGCCCTAATCTTGAGACAACTGACCCTAATCTTGAGACAACGGTCCCTAATCTTGAGACAACTGACCCTAATCTTGAGACAACTAACTCTAATCTTAAGACAACTGATCCTAATCTTAAGACAACTGATCCTAATCTTGAGACTACTGATCCTAATCTTGAGACTACTGATCCTAATCTTGAGACAACTGATCCTAATCTTGAGACAACTGATCCTAATCTTGAGACAACTGATCCTAATCTTGAGACAACTGATCCTAATCTTGGGACAACTGATCCTAATCTTGAGACAACTGACCCTAATCTTGAGACAACGGACCCTAATCTTGAGACAACTGACCCTAATCTTGAGACAACTAACCCTAATCTTGAGACAACTGATCCTAATCTTGAGACAACTGATCCTAATCTTGAGACTACTGATCCTAATCTTGAGACTACATATCCTAATCTTGAGACAACTGATCCTAATCTTGAGACAACTGATCCTAATCTTGAGACAAATGATCCTAATCTTGAGACAACTGATCCTAATCTTGGGACAACTGATCCTAATCTTGAGACAACTGATCCTAATCTTGAGACAACTGACCCTAATCTTGAGACAACTGACCCTAATCTTGAGACAACTG
The DNA here is from genome assembly GCA_947561585.1 of Caprella mutica. Classification (NCBI taxonomy): domain Eukaryota; kingdom Metazoa; phylum Arthropoda; class Malacostraca; order Amphipoda; family Caprellidae; genus Caprella; species Caprella mutica. The sequence continues at coordinate 74,581 of CANNZV010001395.1, read as the reverse complement.
ACCCTAATCTTGAGACAACTAACCCTAATCTTGAGACAACTGATCCTAATCTTGAAACAACTGATCCTAATTTTAAGACAACTGATCCTAATCTTGAGACAACTGATCCTAATCTTGGGACAACTGATCCTAATCTTGAGACAACTGATCCTAATCTTGAGACAACTGATCCTAATCTTGAGACAACTGATCCTAATCTTGAGACAGCTGAGCCTAATCTTGAGACAACTGACCCTAATCTTGAGACAACTGACCCTAATCTTCAGACAACTTGCCCTAATCTTGAGACAACTGATCCTAATCTTGAGACAACTGATCCTAATATTGAGACTACTGATCCTAATCTTAAGACTACTGATCCTAATCTTGAGACTACTGATCCTAATATTGAGACTAATGATCCTAATCTTGAGACTACTGATCCTAATCTTGAGACTACTGATCCTAATCTTCAGACTACTAATCCTAATCTTGAGACAACCGACCCTAATCTTGAGAAGACTAACACTAATCTTGAGACAACTGACCCTAATCTTGAGACAACTAACCCTAATCTTGAGACAACTGATCCTAATCTTGAGACTACTGATCCTAATCTTGAGACAACTGATCCTAATCTTGAGACAACTGATCCTAATCTTGAGACAACTGATCCTAATCTTGAGACAACTTACCCTAATGTTGATACTACTGATCCTAATCTTGAGACAACTGATCCTAATCTTGAGACTACTGATCTTAATCTTGAGACAACTGATCCTAATCTTGAGACAACTGATCCTAATCTTGAGACAACTGATCCTAATCTTGAGACAACTGATCCTTATCTTGGGACAACTGACCCTAATCTTGAGACAACTGATCCTAATCTTGAGGCAACTGATCCTAATCTTGAGACTACTGATCCTAATCTTGAGACAACTGATCCTAATCTTGAGACAACTGATCCTAATCTTGAGACAACTGATCCTAATCTTGGGACAACTGATCCTAATCTTGAGACAACTGATCCTAATCTTGAGACAACTGATCCTAATCTTGAAACAACTGATCCTAATTTTAAGACAACTGATCCTAATCTTGAGACAACTGATCCTAATCTTGGGACAACTGATCCTAATCTTGAGACAACTGATCCTAATCTTGAGACAACTGATCCTAATCTTGAGAAAACTGATCCTAATCTTGAACCAACTGATCCTAATTTTAAGACAACTGATCCTAATCTTGAGACAACTGATCCTAATCTTGGGACAACTGATACTAATCTTGGGACAACTGATCCTAATCTTAAGACAACTGATCCTAATCTTGAGACAACTGACCCTAATCTTGAGACAACTGATCCTAATCTTGAGACAACTGACCCTAATCTTGAGACAACTGACCCTAATCTTGAGACAACTGACCCTAATCTTCAGACAACTTGCCCTAATCTTGAGACAACTGATCCTAATCTTCAGACTACTGATCCTAATATTGAGACTACTGATCCTAATTTTGAGACTACTGATCCTAATCTTGAGACTACTGATCCTAATATTGAGACTACTGATCCTAATCTTGAGACTTCTGTTCCTAATCTTGGGACTACTGATCCTAATTTGAGACAACTGATCCTAATCTTGAGACAACTGATCCTAATCTTGAGACAGCTGAGCCTAATCTTGAGACAACTTGCCCTAATCTTGAGACAACTTGCCCTAATCTTGAGACAACTGACCCTAATCTTGAGACAACGGTCCCTAATCTTGAGACAACTGACCCTAATCTTGAGACAACTAACTCTAATCTTGAGACAACTGATCCTAATCTTGAGACAACTGATCCTAATCTTGAGACTACTGATCCTAATCATGAGACTACTGATCCTAATCTTGAGACAACTGATCCTAATCTTGAGACAACTGATCCTAATCTTGAGACAACTGATCCTAATCTTGAGACAACTGATCCTAATCTTGGGACAACTGATCCTAATCTTGAGACAACTGACCCTAATCTTGAGACAACGGACCCTAATCTTGAGACAACTGACCCTAATCTTGAGACAACTAACCCTAATCTTGAGACAACTGATCCTAATCTTGAGACAACTGATCCTAATCTTGAGACTACTGATCCTAATCTTGAGACTACTTATCCTAATCTTGAGACAACTGATCCTAATCTTGAGACAACTGATCCTAATCTTGAGACAAATGATCCTAATCTTGAGACAACTGATCCTAATCTTGGGACAACTGATCCTAATCTTGAGACAACTGATCCTAATCTTGAGACAACTGACCCTAATCTTGAGACAACTGACCCTAATCTTGAGACAACTGACCCTAATCTTGAGACAACTAACCCTAATATTGAGACAACTGATCCTAATCTTGAAACAACTGATCCTAATTTTAAGACAACTGATCCTAATCTTGAGACAACTGATCCTAATCTTGGGACAACTGATCCTAATCTTGAGACAACTGATCCTAATCTTGAGACAACTGATCCTAATCTTGAGACAACTGATCCTAATCTTGAGACAACTGATCCTAATCTTGAGACAGCTGAGCCTAATCTTGAGACAACTGACCCTAATCTTGAGACAACTGACCCTAATCTTCAGACAACTTGCCCTAATCTTGAGACAACTGATCCTAATCTTGAGACAACTGATCCTAATATTGAGACTACTGATCCTAATCTTAAGACTACTGATCCTAATCTTGAGACTACTGATCCTAATATTGAGACTACTGATCCTAATCTTGAGACTACTGATCCTAATCTTGAGACTACTGATCCTAATCTTCAGACTACTAATCCTAATCTTGAGACAACCGACCCTAATCTTGAGACAACTAACACTAATCTTGAGACAACTGACCCTAATCTTGAGACAACTAACCCTAATCTTGAGACAACTGATCCTAATCTTGAGACTACTGATCCTCCTAATCTTGAGACAACTGATCCTAATCTTGGGACAACTGATCCTAATCTTGAGACAACTGATCCTTACCCTAATGTTGATACTACTGATCCTAATCTTGAGACAACTGATCCTAATCTTGAGACTACTGATCCTAATCTTGAGACTACTGATCTTAATCTTGAGACAACTGATCCTAATCTTGAGACAACTGATCCTAATCTTGAGACAACTGATCCTAATCTTGAGACAACTGATCCTTATCTTGGGACAACTGACCCTAATCTTGAGACAACTGATCCTAATCTTGAGGCAACTGATCCTAATCTTGAGACTACTGATCCTAATCTTAAGACAACTGATCCTAATCTTGAGACAACTGATCCTAATCTTGAGACAACTGATCCTAATCTTGAGACAACTGATCCTAATCTTGGGACAACTGATCCTAATCTTGAGACAACTGATCCTAATCTTGAGACAACTGATCCTAATCTTGAAACAACTGATCCTAATTTTAAGACAACTGATCCTAATCTTGAGACAACTGATCCTAATCTTGGGACAACTGATCCTAATCTTGAGACAACTGATCCTAATCTTGAGACAACTGATCCTAATCTTGAGACAACTGATCCTAATCTTGAAACAACTGATCCTAATTTTAAGACAACTGATCCTAATCTTGAAACAACTGATCCTAATCTTGGGACAACTGATCCTAATCTTTGGACAACTGATCCTAATCTTGAGACAACTGATCCTAATCTTGAGACAACTGATCCTAATCTTGAGACAACTGATCCTAATCTTGAAACAACTGATCCTAATTTTAAGACAACTGATCCTAATCTTGAGACAACTGATCCTAATCTTGGGACAACTGATCCTAATCTTGGGACAACTGATCCTAATCTTGGGACAACTGATCCTAATCTTCAGACAACTGATCCTAATCTTGATACAACTGACCCTAATCTTGAGACAACTGATCCTAATCTTGAGACAGCTGAGCCTAATCTTGAGACAACTGACCCTAATCTTGAGACAACTGACCCTAATCTTCAGACAACTTGCCCTAATCTTGAGACAACTGATCCTAATCTTGAGACAACTGATCCTAATATTGAGACTACTGATCCTAATCTTAAGACTACTGATCCTAATCTTGAGACTACTGATCCTAATATTGAGACTACTGATCCTAATCTTGAGACTTCTGTTCCTAATCTTGGGACTACTGATCCTAATCTTGAGACTACTGATCCTAATCTTGAGACAACTGATCCTAATCTTGGGACAACTGATCCTAATCTTGAGACTAATGATCTTAATCTTGAGACAACTGATCCTAATCTTGAGACAACTGATCCTAATCTTCAGACAACTGATCCTAATCTTGAGACAACTTATCCTTATCTTTGGACAACTGACCCTAATCTAGAGACAACTGATCCTAATCTTGGGACAACTGATCCTAATCTTTAGACAACTGATCCTAATCTTGAGACAACTGATCCTAATCTTGGGACAACTGATCCTAATCTTGAGACAACTGATCCTAATCTTGAAACAACTGATCCTAATTTTAAGACAACTGATCCTAATTTTGAGACAACTGATCCTAATCTTGGGACAACTGATCCTAATCTTGAGACAACTGATCCTAATCTTGAGACAACTGATCCTAATCTTGAGACAACTGATCCTAATCTTGAAACGACTGATCCTAATTTTAAGACAACTGATCCTAATCTTGAGACAACTGATCCTAATCTTGGGACAACTGATCCTAATCTTGGGACAACTGATTCTAATCTTAAGACAACTGATCCTAATCTTGAGACAACTGACCCTAATCTTGAGACAACTGATCCTAATCTTGAGACAACTGACCCTAATCTTGAGACAACTGACCCTAATCTTGAGACAACTGACCCTAATCTTCAGACAACTGATCCTACTCTTGAGACAACTGATCCTAATCTTCAGACTACTGATCCTAATATTGAGACTACTGATCCTAATCTTGAGACTACTGATCGTAATCTTGAGACTACTGATCCTAATATTGAGACTACTGATCCTAATCTTGAGACTTCTGTTCCTAATCTTGGGACTACTGATCCTAATCTTGAGACTACTGACCCTAATCTTGAGACAACTGACCCTAATCTTGAGACAACTAACCCTAATATTGAGACAACTGATCCTAATCTTGAAACAACTGATCCTAATTTTAAGACAACTGATCCTAATCTTGAGACAACTGATCCTAATCTTGGGACAACTGATCCTAATCTTGAGACAACTGATCCTAATCTTGAGACAACTGATCCTAATCTTGAGACAACTGATCCTAATCTTGAGACAACTGATCCTAATCTTGAGACAGCTGAGCCTAATCTTGAGACAACTGACCCTAATCTTGAGACAACTGACCCTAATCTTCAGACAACTTGCCCTAATCTTGAGACAACTGATCCTAATCTTGAGACAACTGATCCTAATATTGAGACTACTGATCCTAATCTTAAGACTACTGATCCTAATCTTGAGACTACTGATCCTAATATTGAGACTACTGATCCTAATCTTGAGACTACTGATCCTAATCTTGAGACTACTGATCCTAATCTTCAGACAACTAATCCTAATCTTGAGACAACCGACCCTAATCTTGAGACAACTAACACTAATCTTGAGACAACTGACCATAATCTTGAGACAACTAACCCTAATCTTGAGACAACTGATCCTAATCTTGAGACTACTGATCCTCCTAATCTTGAGACAACTGATCCCAATCTTGGGACAACTGATCCTAATCTTGAGACAACTGATCCTTACCCTAATGTTGATACTACTGATCCTAATCTTGAGACAACTGATCCTAATCTTGAGACTACTGATCCTAATCTTGAGACTACTGATCTTAATCTTGAGACAACTGATCCTAATCTTGAGACAACTGATCCTAATCTTGAGACAACTGATCCTAATCTTGAGACAACTGATCCTTATTTTGGGACAACTGACCCTAATCTTGCGACAACTGATCCTAATCTTGAGGCAACTGATCCTAATCTTGAGACTACTGATCCTAATCTTAAGACAACTGATCCTAATCTTGAGACAACTGATCCTAATCTTGAGACAACTGATCCTAATCTTGAGACAACTGATCCTAATCTTGGGACAACTGATCCTAATCTTGAGACAACTGATCCTAATCTTGAGACAACTGATCCTAATCTTGAAACAACTGATCCTAATTTTAAGACAACTGATCCTAATCTTGAGACAACTGATCCTAATCTTGGGACAACTGATCCTAATCTTGAGACAACTGATCCTAATCTTGAGACAACTGATCCTAATCTTGAGACAACTGATCCTAATCTTGAAACAACTGATCCTAATTTTAAGACAACTGATCCTAATCTTGAAACAACTGATCCTAATCTTGGAACAACTGATCCTAATCTTGGGACAACTGATCCTAATCTTGAGACAACTGATCCTAATCTTGAGACAACTGATCCTAATCTTGAGACAACTGATCCTAATCTTGAAACAACTGATCCTAATTTTAAGACAACTGATCCTAATCTTGAGACAACTGATCCTAATCTTGGGACAACTGATCCTAATCTTGGGACAACTGATCCTAATCTTGGGACAACTGATCCTAATCTTCAGACAACTGATCCTAATCTTGAGACAACTGACCCTAATCTTGAGACAACTGATCCTAATCTTGAGACAGCTGAGCCTAATCTTGAGACAACTGACCCTAATCTTGAGACAACTGACCCTAATCTTCAGACAACTTGCCCTAATCTTGAGACAACTGATCCTAATCTTGAGACAACTGATCCTAATATTGAGACTACTGATCCTAATCTTAAGACTACTGATCCTAATCTTGAGACTACTGATCCTAATATTGAGACTTCTGATCCTAATCTTGAGACTTCTGTTCCTAATCTTGGGACTACTGATCCTAATCTATAGACTACTGATCCTAATCTTGAGACAACTGATCCTAATCTTGGGACAACTGATCCTAATCTTGAGACTAATGATCTCAATCTTGAGACAACTGATCCTAATCTTGAGACAACTGATCCTAATCTTGAGACAACTGATCCTAATCTTGAGACAACTTATCCTTATCTTTGGACAACTGACCCTAATCTAGAGACAACTGATCCTAATCTTGGGACAACTGATCCTAATCTTTAGACAACTGATCCTAATCTTGAGACAACTGATCCTAATCTTGTGACAACTGATCCTAATCTTGAGACAACTGATCCTAATCTTGAAACAACTGATCCTAATTTTAAGACAACTGATCCTAATTTTGAGACAACTGATCCTAATCTTGGGACAACTGATCCTAATCTTGGGACAACTGATCCTAATCTTGGGACAACTGATCCTAATCTTCAGACAACTGATCCTAATCTTGAGACAACTGACCCTAATCTTGAGACAACTGATCCTAATCTTGAGACAGCTGAGCCTAATCTTGAGACAACTGACCCTAATCTTGAGACAACTGACCCTAATCTTCAGACAACTTGCCCTAATCTTGAGACAACTGATCCTAATCTTGAGACAACTGATCCTAATATTGAGACTACTGATCCTAATCTTAAGACTACTGATCCTAATCTTGAGACTACTGATCCTAATATTGAGACTTCTGATCCTAATCTTGAGACTTCTGTTCCTAATCTTGGGACTACTGATCCTAATCTTGAGACTACTGATCCTAATCTTGAGACAACTGATCCTAATCTTGGGACAACTGATCCTAATCTTGAGACTAATGATCTTAATCTTGAGACAACTGATCCTAATCTTGAGACAACTGATCCTAATCTTGAGACAACTGATCCTAATCTTGAGACAACTTATCCTTATCTTTGGACAACTGACCCTAATCTAGAGACAACTGATCCTAATCTTGGGACAACTGATCCTAATCTTTAGACAACTGATCCTAATCTTGAGACAACTGATCCTAATCTTGTGACAACTGATCCTAATCTTGAGACAACTGATCCTAATCTTGAAACAACTGATCCTAATTTTAAGACAACTGATCCTAATTTTGAGACAACTGATCCTAATCTTGGGACAACTGATCCTAATCTTGAGACAACTGATCCTAATCTTGAGACAACTGATCCTAATCTTGAGACAACTGATCCTAATCTTGAAACGACTGATCCTAATTTTAAGACAACTGATCCTAATCTTGAGACAACTGATCCTAATCTTGGGACAACTGATCCTAATCTTGGGACAACTGATCCTAATCTTAAGACAACTGATCCTAATCTTGAGACAACTGACCCTAATCTTGAGACAACTGATCCTAATCTTGAGACAACTGACCCTAATCTTGAGACAACTGACCCTAATCTTCAGACAACTGATCCTACTCTTGAGACAACTGATCCTAATCTTCAGACTACTGATCCTAATATTGAGACTACTGATCCTAATCTTGAGACTACTGATCCTAATCTTGAGACTACTGATCCTAATATTGAGACTACTGATCCTAATCTTGAGACTTCTGTTCCTAATCTTGGGACTACTGATCCTAATCTTGAGACTACTGATCCTAATCTTGAGACTACTGATCCTAATCTTGAGACTACTGATCCTAATCTTGAGACTACTGATCCTAATCTTGAGACTACTAATCCTAATATTGAGACTACTGATCCTAATCTTGAGACTACTGATCCTAATCTTGAGACTACTGATCCTAATCTTGAGACTAATGATCCTAATCTTCAGACTACTAATCCTAATCTTGAGACTACTAATCCTAATTTTGTGGCAAGAGAACGTTTGTAAATGAAGAGTTAAATATATAGTCTAAGGTTGAAATTTTGTTAGATAGAATGTTATAGATAAATATTAAGTTTTGTAGTTAGTTATATAGATTTTTTGTTCAAGTATTTTATTAGATTTTTTGTTCAAGTATTTTATTAGATTTTTTTAACGTTTTTTATAGCCTTCAGGGTAATGGAATTTAAGCAGCTATACGTGTCAGGTACCTGAATAAAATATCCTCTTACTCGCTAATCATTTCCCTATAATGTATATTAATTTAACTATAGATGAAGCATCCATTTGAATAGTTAGTTTTCATCCAAAAATAGCACTATATTTGTTTTTCAATAAATCTATTGGTTACATCTTCAATTACCATTTTTTTTAGGTAATTATTTACTATAAACTGTTATTCCTCTATTTTTACCATGTGTCATTCCTTCCTATAGTTCCTTGAGTTCATTTTCATTTTGGTTTCTGCAATATGGCCAGAGTGCGTTGGGTCGACACTGTTACCTGTGATATCAGAGTAGTCGACCTAGTGCATAGAGCTTAGTTTTACTTCCCCCCTCTTCCATGATGTCTTCTTTCTATTTTCTTGATGGAAAAAGTCATTGCAAAATAGGTCGCGAGGGTATACTGTAAAACCATTAGATAGTAGTAAAAATATATGGCCATTGATTCCGCAGCAAATCTCGACTCACTATAGCTTCTATAGTAGATTACTACCATCTTAACCCAGGTGACATTTAACATTCCCACTATAATTTTTACAGTTCTAATTCAGTCTTCTGATAGTGTTCCATAGGATTCTTCTGACAGTGTTCCAAAGAAGTTTTCAGAGAATGTTCCAAAAGAGTCTTCAGAAGTTGTTCCAAAGTAATCTTCAAGTATTGTTCCAAAGGAGACTTCATGGAATGTTCCAATGAAGTCTTCATGGAATATTCCAATGAAGTCTTCATGGAATGTTCAAATGAAGTCTTCAGAAAATGTTTCAATGGAGTTTTCAAGGAATGTTCGAATGGAGTCTCCAAGGAATGTTCCAATGGAGTCTCAAAGGAATGTTCCAATGGAGTCTTCAGGGAATGTCCCAATGGAGTCTTCAGGGAATGTTCCAAAGGGAATATTTTTGATGATTTCATTGGAATATTCCTGGAATGTGTCGGAAAAGGAACATTCAGGGGATATTCCAGTGGGACATTCAGGGAATCTTCTGGGAAGGTTGAATGTTACCTCATGGATGCAGAAAAGCTACTCCTTGAATGCATTCATTTATGAAGAATTGAGACGAAAAGAGATACGAGCAACGGTGGCTGCACTCACAAATAGAAAAGAAAATGAAGAGTTGATACCACTAAATGTAACCTATTAGTCTACCTAACAAAAAAAATTTATGACGACGCAGTTAAAAAATATGTTATTTGCACTGATATACTATTCTCAAAATTAAATTATTCTTACAGGTCACTAAACGAACGAAGAAAGCACCCGAGCTGGTTTTCTTTTCAATAGTAAATTATTTTTAGTAAAATACTTGTACTTATACTTATACACACACTATATTTTATTTAAGTTAAGATTATATTTTCATTAAAAAGAAGTTTCATTCAATTTTTGAAAAAAATAAAACATTTTAAATTAGGGTTAAGAATATTTGATAATTTATTTACAAAATTCAGTTTATAATTATATTTTTTTATATAAATGATGTAAATGGTGGTAGAACATGAATGTTGCTCTGGGGGCGAATTGTCCTGCTGGCAGATTGTCCTAGTGGCGAGTTGTCTTCGAAGCGAATTGTCCCCGGCTAATTGTTTGGCGGCAGTTCTCCGGTCACCCATTCAGTTATACCATTAAATACCAAAACAACATATTTAACGTTCAGAAATCCTCTGAAATTATTCTTCTAACAAGATTGATCGTCATATATTATAAAAATATCTGGAATATGTCGCAGGCTTAATTATCCAAGGAACCTAGCCCTTAAAAACTTAGTCAGTAACCAATGGACTGGTCTAGGCGGACCAGTCCTCGCTACAACTGTTTTTTAATCTCAACAAATTGACTTTTCGGAATTTGTCTGTATAAAAACCTGCATTTGATATTTACACATCCATTGCTAAGCGCCAAAGAATAGTTATCTCTTTGAAATGAATTTAACATCAAAGATAAGAAACAAATTATTCTTAGGTTTCCTAACTATTTGTGCAAAGGTTATTTTCAACCTCCATCAATAAAATCAATATAGCATTCACAAAAATTGATAAAACGTTATCAAAGTGTAACTGTGGATGGAAAAGGGTTCAAAAATAAAAAAACATTTTTGAAAGAAGCATGTACCTTTTATTGTTTTTGAAATATACTAACTTAAATTCATGCTCCGGAATTTTTTAGACATCTTGTATATCATAATATGAGTGTCTTTCCATTGATGACCATCTTTCTCGTGTAATTGTTTGTATTTATGTGGAAAATTAAAAGTCATGATAAGACAGCTTCCAAATCGGTTTAAAAGTTAAATTATAGATATTTTTTAATGAGTTGATGACGACTGGTCCGCCGGGACCAGTTCCTAGATTACCAGGATTAATAATTGGGGTATATTGTATCATTATATAATTATGTGGATAGTATACCATTATAAGCAATAGAAAATAAAGACAACCAAGTGGTGTTTAGTCTGATATATGCAGATAGCAAAATAATAGTTTCAATTCTTCTATCCTAGCTGATAGAACACTAGAACGAATTTTCATTCTTAATTATATTCATTTGATGAACAATCTCCATATGCAAATAGATATTTGTCACTATATTAAAGCGTACTACAATACATTTTCCATATCAAACGCTACAGCAACATTCTACATGGATTTGTTACAGATTTCTTTATTTCTTTTCAAAATCAAATACCATCCGAATTTATTCAACCAAATCAATTCTATTATTCAAATATGAGAGACACACAATTCACATTCCACTGTCGGAATTCCTTCAAATCAAACGCATGTTAATTAAGAACTGTGTTCTGTCGTATCACATGGTGATTCAGAGACCTCTCACTTCATGAATAGTTAGCGAGGAATTCGTCAAGAAGGACAGCAAGTATAACCATGGAAATTCTCTGATCACAGATACATAATTTAGGAGATGGAGCTCTAAGCTGTTTAACTGTAACATAATTTTATTTTAGTCAGTAGTTATTGAGAATGATACCATGTAGCTTGCTCTATTCCCCTTTATTACCGAACAAATTAAATTAATTTATTAGGGGGTTTAATGTCTGCTTCGGAACCAAAGGCCATATCGCTGACGTCAAAAGGAAATTAAATACAAGGGACTGGAAGAAGCAGTCAGAGAGGAAAGTGGCTCTATGAACAAAGTCACTTACCACCGTCGGTGACAATGCTCATGGATGCAGAGAAGCTACTCCGTGAATACAGTCACTTACCAAGGAATGTGTCGAAACGGGACACAAGCACCGGTGGCTGCACTCACGGATGGAAGAGGAAAATGAAGAGGTGATAGTAAATGAAGCCTACGATCCTACCTAACACAAAATCTAAGATCTCGTAGTTGAAGAGCATAACCCTAGCACTATTCTCTAAAACTGCAAGTAGCGTTAAAAAAATGATAAACATGGTAAAAATGAAAAAAGACAATCCATAATCCAAATTACAACAGTTCGGGGCACAAGGGAGGCCACCCCCCTTCTCTTCCATTCACCACAGACAGCTTCAGGATAGAGCCCCTGGGGGCCGAACAAATTAAAAGAAATAATTAAAATAGGAGAAAAAATATGTAATTGATAGAAATATGTAAATGATAAAAAATATGTAACAAATATGTAGGTGATTAGAAATATGTAACCAAATATGTAAGTTAAACTGAAAAGCATTCATGACAACGGTGTTACCGTGCGTCACCGCCACGTGTCACTCTCTACCTGTTCAGAGTAGTGATACTAACAGTTCACTCTCATTCCATACCGTACATTTTAGTCATTTTAGTGTCATCAAGTTTAGTGTAAGGTCGGTTGATTTAACAGTGGGTAAATTCTAAATTCATACTATAATCTTTGTTCATGTGAATTAATAGAATTAATGCAATCTATATGAATTATGAATCGAGGAATACTTAACTATAATTGGGTATTTGAGGATATCTACATATTTGAGCACAATGGGATATTTATGTATAAGGGATAATTATTGTTAGGTATTAATTGTATTAGCTAATTGGGGTTTATATAGGGTGATTATAATCTTTCTATATGTATTTGTTTGTTGCAGACTAATGACATTCATTCATTATGTAATTTATGCTACACCCTCCTATTCCTATTCCTATTCCTATTCCTATTCTACTTAATAAACTTGTGAACTTTATAATCGTCGTCACTTACCGCTATTTGGAATCCTAACGCTAGCGCCCTGGTATATTGGCATCTTTGACTACAGTAATACAATGAGTGACGGCGAAATGATAGGAGGGTGTAAGCAGGATAGTAAAATTGAAAAAAGTGTTAGTGGCATATCTCAGTGAATAGCAATAAAGTCCATGATAAGTCAATTCACTAACGCAAATGTTCGAGCTGACTTTTTGAACGGGAAGATATCCGTCAATTAATACAGTGGAACTCTTCTTGAACAACTTGACGAATTGTCATGCATAATATGTCCACTATGGGCTGGTGGATCGATCATAAATCCAGATTTCCGCTACAAGAAAGCAGCCAACTATTTATCCATGATTGTTGAAGGAACCATTGATATTTTGAGTTTGCCCAGTGACGCAGGTAAATCATTAACCTGCATTGAATGGCGTACAATATTGAATAATATTGCTAAATCAGACTACTGGCAAATGAAAAAATCTACTGATAGATGCATTCATCAAGAGGAGTTGAACGGTAATCAAGTGATTACCCCAACTAAAAAGCACGCATTCTTCAAGCAACGCGCACCCTTCAAACAACGAGCAGTTAAAAAGGAGAAATCGGATGACAGAGCTAATATTGCTGAGTTAGTATTATTGAGTTCTGACGAGGAGTCTGACAGTCGTTCGTCTTCTACTTCCAGTTCTTTGTCCATAAACTCTGATCACGTTGTTAGAACTCGAGCTTCGAAGAAAAAACTGATAACTCCACCCAAATTTAAAATGGATGGTAAATCTGCAATAAGTCCATTTTTCGATACTTTTGAGAAGTATTTTGATAATGCATTCCACGGATCTGAATACGACAAGTGTCAGACATTGGGTGAATTTCTAGAGGATAAATTGCTAGAAATTTATCAAATAAAAGGGTGAAGGAAGGTCAAGTATTCAGAAATGAAGAAAATGCTACTAAAATATTATAAGAAGAACAAAGTTGGTGGCACTGATTACTGGAGAAAACAACTGGACTTAGCTCAACCATCTGGTGATGAACAGTTGGATATTTATGGCATGAAGCTAACTGAAATGGCTGATTTGGGATATCCAAACTCAAAACGAGAAGGGGCTAAGAAACTTAGGAATACTTTTCTCAACACTATTGACCCACGTATCTCAGGGAAAATATTAGATACAGAAAGAACCATTGAAGTTACTACGGATAAGAAATACAGAATGCCTTTCGACAGCATGATAACTCTAGCTGTTAAAATTGAAAGGGATTTGGAGAAGAGACAAAAAGTCCGTGAGTTGGGTCAGACCACAGAATCTTCATGTCGAAGAAGATCGTCACGCCTATCAACAGAGGGATGCAAGAGTTTTCTCTAACAATAATAACGGAGGCGTGAAACCTAAGACTAAATTTCGTAAAACTACGAGCAAGGACATTATTTGTCATTATTGTAAGAATCCGGGACATTTACGGAGAGATTGTTGGAGAGCATCAAGAAGTTGCCTCATATGTGGTGAAAAACATGTGCTTCAAGACTGCCCTAAATACGACCCTTACTACAAAAGCAAGAATCAAAATTTAAACTGATTAACCTTACTGCTAAGAAGGCACCAGTAAGGGAAGTAAGGAAATCTCAAATTCCGCTGAAGGTACCTTCAATGAGTGAGCAGATTCACGAGCTTGAACAATTATTCAGTCAGTTAAGAGGAGATCGTAAACAGGAATTGAACTCTCAACTCGATGACACGTTTGTTCCAATAACTTCTACTCCTTCAATCATTCCTGGTAAGAATGTGTTTCTCCTTAATCATTTTACTGATTTGATGCAAATAAAAGTATCAATAAAAGGCATGATGTTTGATGCTTTGATAGACACTGGTTCGACTAAGTCCCTAATAACCGAGGAAGTTGTCGCCAAGTTAAATTGTGCAGTTGAATGTTGTCCCATTACCATTGGTGTCGTAGGAGAAAATTCTATCAAACCCAAAGGAATGTGCAACATAAATATTAGCATTGGCGGTACATCCATGGAAAATCAAGATTATGTTATTTTACCGTCATATAAGTCAATCAATTCATCGCTTATCTTGGGACAAGATTTCTTCAAAAATAATAGATTTGAAGTAGATGTGTCTAATAGAAAATTAATATCTAAACATTCAGACGGTTCATTATTTGAATTTACGTTCAGTAGAGCCGGTGCCTTAATTAGCAAACACGCTAGAGTATGTTGTTATGCTGCTCAGGATACAGTTGTTTCTCATGAAATGACTTCGTACGTACATATTGATCGCCCGCCAATAGTAGGTGATGATTTTGTATTTGATGCCGATCAGATTGACGTCAAACTAAGACCCATGGAACTCTCCAATAGTACCAGTAAGAAAGAAAGATGGTTCATTACGGCTATGTATTGATTACAGGAAACTAAATCAAGTTACATATCCAGACAAATTCCCCATGCCTAACCTTCTAGATTCTATCTATGGTCTTAGAGGTATTAAATATATAACCTCATTGGACTTGGTTAGGGCATATCATCAGATTCCATTAGATGAAGATTCTAGGCCACTGACTGCATTTTCTACACCCCGAGGACACTGGCAGTGGAAAAGATTAAGCTTCGGATTACCTAACGCACCTAGTAGTTTCCAGCGTGAAATACAAGCGACTCTTAGTGCATTCCCATCAAATCGAGTGGTAGCCTACTTAGATGATATACTGGTGATGAGTGAGTCGTTCGAGGAACACGTACTACTGGTGGCTAAAGTTCTGAAAACTTTAGAGTTATTCCATAAAAATTAAACCTAGCAAGTGTCATTGGTTTAAGCCAGAGGTTGAATATCTGGGCCATGTAGTTAATTCGGAAGGCATAAAGAAGACTCCGAAATTTATCAATACTATCTCTAATTAAAAAAGACCCACTACTGTAGGTGAGCTTCGAGAGTTTTTGGGATTTATAAATTTTCAAAGAAAATTTTTGGCTCACTGTTCATCGATCCAGAAACCTTTATCCTCACAAACTACGGGTAAAAGATCAAAACAACTCGATTGGTCAGAAGATATGATAGTAGCATTTGAAACTCTGAAATATGAAATGGCTAAAGATACAATGCTCACATATCCAGATTATACCAACAACGAAAATCCTCTTGAACTATGGGTCGACGCTTCAGGGTTTGGGACCGGTGCTTACCTCTCTCAAAAACAAAATGGAGAACAAAAAGTCATAGCTTTTGCCTCGACATGTTTCACCCAGCAACAAATGAGTTATTCTACTTTGGAGCGCGAGTTGACAGCTATAAGATGGGGTGTTAAAACGTTTCGGCCATTCTTATTTGGTGTTAAATTCATAATGTATACCGATCATATGCCTCTTCTCCATCTGCACAACATGAAACTCGTATCGTCTCGCCTTGCAAGAACTCACCAAGAATTAGCGGACTATGACTTTGAAATAAGATACGTGCCTGGCCCAAAGAATACCGCAGCTGATGCACTGTCACGTATGTCTGTAAACCTTCCTGTAAGTTATGAGTCTGATCAGGCCCAGCGTCTCCCTGATGGCCTTATGATGGATGGCTCCGCTGCCCCTGGTGGTGGCGATTCACTATTTGTAAGTCTCTACCGTACTCTTTCTAGAAAGAAATGTAAGCTGCCAGGTACTACGCTTGAATTACGAGAACATATCGTAGATGAAATGTTAATTAATTCTAGTCGATATAATATCAAGTTAGATAGAGAGAGTAGAAAAGATTTGAAATTAATGAGATATTCTGGACAATTGCCTTCTCTAGAATTATTACTTGCAGTGAGCTATTTATATAAAGTAAGGTTGTTTGTTTATTTTTGGTATAAAGACCCTACTACTTAATAAACTTGTGAACTTTATAATCGTCGTCACTTACCGCTATTTGGAACCCTAACGCTAGCGCCCTGGTATAACGGTACTAGGACAAAATGCCTACCGACAAAATGCCCAACGGACAAAATGCCTAACGGACAAAATGCCTAATGTACAAAATATATGAATATAGAAAATAGAAATTGTAAAATAATGACGTATAAGAATGTTGCAAAGTGAATAAAAGAATTAACTCCATATTTATCTGAAAGAGCCGAATAGAAAACATTGAAGTGATATCAGTAATGGGATGATTATTGGTAAATAAAGAACATAATACTTTATATTGGAATAAACCTTATCATTAAAAATCATATAATTTTTTTTTTTTAAATATATGTAAAACATTAGAAAAATTATATACTACGTCTCAGTTACATCTCGTAAAGAATACTGTATTTTTTCCAACGAAATTTTTTTATTCTATAAAGGTAAATGAATAAAAAATATTGGCAGCTTTTTTTTATAACCAGAGTAGTAAATTGCATGTCAGTACTAACTTATATAAACATTGTAATTATTCAACTTGAATTAAAATTACAAAAGCAACTTTAAACATCACTGTAGAATCGTAGATTGAACATGATTATAGCTATCTAAAAGAATAAACAATATTTAAAAAAATCATAATGGAATAAGATGATTATAGATATCTATTAAAAATGAAAACAAAATAAGATGTCTTCAAACAGAATGGAAATAGAAGATGATTATTAATGTTTCAAAATAAATGAAAATAGTAGATGATGATTATAGATATCCAATAAAAATGGCAAGATGTAGGAAGATTAATTTTTTAAAGCGATTTGATAAATAGAACAAACGCTTTAGTGATAAATCATAAACACAGGGAAATGAAATAAGAGGGTGTTTATACTAAGCACTCTGAGTTACAAATGTTCATATTCAATGTGAAAGTGATTTAATGAACTCTCACTGAGACAAAACTCTTTGTTTCCACTTGGTCTAACTTTTTTCAAATCTCTGTCAGCTCTTTCCATATTTGAAATAAGTTTAAATGAATTTTAGGCAATTTGTCCGTTAGGCATTTTGTCTGTTAGGCATTTTGTCCATTAAGCATTTTGTCCGTTAGGCATTTTGTCCGTTAGGCATTTTGTCCGTAGGCATTTTGTCCGTAGGCATTTTGTCCGTAGGCATTTTGTCCGTAGTCATTTTGTCCGTAGGCATTCTGTTCGCGCATGCATGACAACATACATGAAAGACGTGTGGTGTTTTGAGTAGTTCTGACTTACATTATGTGCCTAATGTTTTGAATCTGTTATTCTAATTTTACACATTAGACTAATAGAGTTATATATCGCTAACCTGGACACACTGTTTTTGTGTATTTTGGCGGTATACAACTTGTGTACGTACGCCTTTTAAGTGTTTTAACCAAAAAATAGTCTACATGAAAGTTTTGTTCCTTCAACTTTTGATCGTTTTTTTTATTTTTTAACCTATCGTTCTGAAATTTGTAAGGCATATGTAACTTCGTCAAAAAAAAAACATTTTATTCATGTAATTTTCTCGATTTTGGCTTATGTTCAATTTAAAAATATTTTTTTTTACAAATTAAAAAAAACGAGAAGTATATGAGTGTGTATGCTAGAATGAAAACGAAGGCAGTTTTGAAATTCTTAGAGCATTTCCAAAAAATGTAAGGAGAGCTTCTTCTAATTTTTCTTCCTGTTTTTTAATTAATATCATTTTTTGATGTCTAACTAAAATTTTCAAAAAAAATCCAAATTTTTCGATTTTGAACTGCGATAAAAAGAGAACGAGGAAGAAATTTGAAAATTTCTATTAGTGTTTGTTTGGAATGTTCTAAGGATTCTTAAACTGTCTTTGTTTTTCTTGTAACTTAAAAACTCATTGACTTCTTGTCTTTTTTAGTTGGAAAATACACTATTTACAGGAGACTCAAAAACATGAAATAATATTGTAAAGTGTCAATTTTATCACTATGGATGAATTTTGAATACTTAGTTTTCATATATTACCTGTGAATTTATCTATAATACCGTCATAGTTCCAAACGACTATGGGCTGAAATGAATAAACTAATAGGTAGGAAACAAAAATATGATGCTCCCAAACTAGTGTTAAATGGTATTAGTCAGTCAAATTATGATATGTGTGAAACTTTTAACCAACATTTCTGTTCGATAGCAATAGATATTTTTAATTCTATTCCAAATGTAACAATTCCATTAGAAATTTATAGTACTCCTGTAACCAATTCATTTGTTTTTCACCATGTATCAAATATTGAACTACACGAAGTAATAACCAGTCTAAGAAATAAAAAGTTTCACAAAAACGAAATTCAGCCTGAACATTTAATATCAATAATAGAAGAAATTAGTCCAATTTTATGTAAGATTTTCAACAATTGTTTAGATAATTTTATATTTCCAGACTGTCTAAAGATTGCAAGAGTTGTACCTGTTTTCAAGTCAGGTTCTAGAAATGACCTGAACAACTATAGACCTATTTCAAACTTGAACATTTTTAATAAAATTTTTGAACGATTAATAAAGAATAGATTATCGCTATTTATTGAGAATGAGAATTTTATATCCAAATGTCAATACGGTTTCACAAAAGAATCTTCTACAACTCTTGCAATTCAAAATTTTTTGTGTAACATTTTACATTCATTTGACAAGGGTTTTTATACTGTAACTTTGTTTTTAGACCTGAAGAAAGCTTTCGATACTGTTGATATAGATATTTTACTGAAGAAGCTTGATTTTTATGGATTTAGAAACGGTATGACAAATTTTTTTAGAAATTATTTTGACAATAGGAAACAATATGTAAATATTAATGATTTTAATTCTGATTTTAATGACATTCAAGTAGGACTCACACAAGGAGCAATTTTATCCCCAACTATTTTCAACATCTTCATTAACGATATAGGAAACTTCAGCAAACGATTTGACTTTCAGACAACTTTATTCGCTGACGATGCTGCCTTCTGCACTTCAGGACCAGATTTTAATGCACTCATTTTTAAATTGAATAATTTTATCTCAGCTCTATCAGAATATCTTATCATGAACAAACTAACTCCGAATGTTCAGAAAACCAAACTAATGATTTTTACTCATAAAAGAGATATGATTTTACCTCCAGTATATTTTAATGGTGTTGAAATTGAGTGGGTCGGAAGTTTTAAATACTTGGGAGTCCAACTCGACAGCAAGCTAACTTTTAACTCCCATGTCAAATTCCTCTGTAAGAAACTTAGTTCAATTCAATGCTTACTTTTAACTTCTTCTAATTTTTTAAACATTCAAACCATGACCACTTTATACTATTCTTTAGTATATTCCATAGTTTCTCAATCCATCATTATTTACGGTAACACATTCAGTTATCACTTACAACCTCTGAAAATAATTTTAAATAAAATAGTTAGGATAATTTTTAGAATCAAATATGACGATAACCATGTACCTCTTATAAGCACTAATAATATGTATTATCAGAACAAACTTTTAAAATTTGATGACATCAGAATATTTTATTTAGTCAAGTTTTTAAAGAGAGCATTGTACAATGACTATGACCTTTTTTTAAAATATTTTGCCAGTGCAATTCCTATTCATCATTACCATACAAGGCATTTTAAATTGATTTTACCTTTAGTTAAAACCGAAGCAAACAAAAGATCTTTTGTATATCAAGCTATTTTATATTTTAACAAATTACCTGAAAACCTAACTTTACCTATGTCAAATATTTTATTCAAGAAACGCTATAGAGAATATGTTTTAGAAAATTATAGAAGAGAATTACTTTAACTTTTTTAACTAATCTTACCATGTTTTTTTAAATTTCCAATGTTCTAAATAAAGTTTATTTTTGTACTGTAGGTAGATATTTTGTATTTCATTTTTGTGTTTATTTAAGATTTTAATTGTCCCATAAGCACTAGCTTCAAGGGGCTGCTTCCTTTTAATAGTATGAAATTAGCATATGTTGTCCAATTATATTTTTGTGAGCAATAAACAATAAACAATAAACAATAAATGCCATATATATAAAAATGTCATTAGAATGGCCATTTCACTTTCGAAAAAGTTACACGAATAAAATGTGTTATTTTTTGCGAAGTTACATATACTTTAGAAATCTCTGAATGATCGGTTCAAAAATCAAATAGGTAAAAAATCATGAATTTTGACCCCCACCCGACTCCCCCTTTTTGAGCCTCCTGGGGGGTGAAATTTGAGCAATAAAAAGAAATTTGAAATTTGCACCAAAATCGATTGGTTGACCCCCTTAAACCATGTCTGTCTATCAGGATAGAACCCCAGCTTTCCAGAATAATCCAGAACAGTCTTCACAAAAATCAGAAGATGTGGGACACTAATTTAATCTGTTATCTAAGAAAATTGGTGATCTCATCGAGAAAATTGACGTGAGAGATGAACTTATTAACAATATACAAATTGGAAATGTTAATTTGAAGAATGATGCCAAGCGTTTGGAGAATCCACTGGAAGAGATCGAGGCTAATCAGAGTCGCGACGACATTGTTATATCTGGAGACGTTGTTTGCAAAATTCTTCCTAGTGAATACGTGCGCTAATGTAGGATCAGGCTGTTGCGTGATGCTTTGAAGTATGGGCTGCGGCTGGACGATATATTAATGGATCATCGTCTTGGAAGTAAGCCTACAACGCAGTCACATGAAAGAAAGAGAGTCTTAGTTGAGTTGAACGATTGTGAACGAAAGAGAAATCTGCTCCTCTCGTGTCGTAAGTCGAAACCATTTGGACTCTATATTAACGACAATCTCACATAGTATAGTTCGGATATTCTTTATGCTCTTCGTATGGTCGAAAAAAAAGATGCGTGAACAGGATCACTGGCTGTGGTTCGTACGACGATAGAGTTTATGTGGTGATCAAAGCAGATGATTTAAATGGAAGAAACCAAAAGCTTCATGTCAACAACTTCTCTATATTTGAAAAGCCCTGCAGAGATGATCTTTATATTGATCCTACTGAATTCACCAAAACTAGAATTTGAGCTTCTCTAAGCGTATCTAAGCGTACACTCCTGCTTGGTATTGAGTGCTTACCTCTGTGTGTATTACGCTAGGTGGACCACAAAACGAACTTTCTCAGTGGTCCGTGCGGGTTACTTTAACCCGTACTATTAAAAAATGTTGCTAGGGCCTAATTATACAATGAATGAAGGTTTTATCTGTCGCATATGACTGTTTATTCATTAGATAACTGTATATTCAGAGTATTCAACTTGGTTTTTATAGTTAGTAATAGTTAAAATATTGTAAGTTCGTTTACATTTTATTATGGAAACAAAATATTGTTCATATATCATAGTTTAAAATGCAAGTATACCAAACACAAATATTAAATTCAAATATAATCGTTATATAATAAATTTAGTAGACTATCATCATCCGAATATCATGGATTTTACTTGTAGTATGTAGCGATAAACAAACAACCTCATATAACCATAGTGAATAACATTTATTTAAAATAATAAATAGAATACGTGAAGTACATTCTCCTATACTCCTACATCGTTTTTCTAGCTTAGTTCAAGTACTTTCTAGTGAAAATTACTGAATTGTTTACAAATCGTTCAGATGTCAAATTCTGATTTTTCCTCTTCAGATCAGTTTCAACTAAAAATTTCTTATATTTGTATATCTGGATTACATTGAAGTCGGATACAATACCATGTACTACGCTTCATTGATTGTTGAAGGTTGTTATAGTAATAAGTCGTTCTGAGTGAATGCATTTATAATTTGATAATTGATAACGTCCGGAGCCGAGCTGTAAATATACAAAAGAATACTATTTTAGTTTCTACACTAATCACAATTACAGAAGCAATCTAACATCTGTTCATATGTTAGAAAACCCAAATATTATTTGCTACACTTTTGATATATACGTTACAATCTTATCAAGTTATCACAAAACTCCTAACTATTCCCAAATATTAACCTGAAACATACAATAAACATTCTAGAATAAATCATATCGGTAGAAACAACAAGAAATATCCTGTGTTTCGACCAACTCATCACAGATAACCTACTAGTACCACAACCAATTCAAAACTAAGGCTTTACTAAGAATCTTACTCTAGATATCATTTATAATACAAAGAAGTGGGTGTGTACTCAATCACCGTCGTAGACAGAATAACTAATTCTGTCCCATTACAACATTTAAACATTACAATTTGTATCTGACAAATTGAGTTGCTACTTCATAGAAAAATTCGCAGGGCCAACAAAGTGATGACTCCTTCTTACCATTAGACAAAGTTAGTTATAGTAATTTTGTTCTAGAGTCTGAATTATTTTTGGATCAGTTGAGATAGAAAAATCAGTATGAAGCAGAGGGAAAATCCTTTTGCTATATGTTATTATTAAAAATGATTTTGTTATTCTTGAGTATCCATGTTCTATACGGAGGTGCCTTGTGTCATTTATTATCGGGAAGAATTTCTTGTGTAAAACAATTCAAAGTTCCGGTAACAGTCATTACCTTCAGTAAATTTTTTGATAGTTTTACAGACGGGGGAAAGGTTGTGTGAAGTAACATTCTGTCCTGTAACTGTAACAGAAAAAAGTACAATAAGTTCAATAATGACATACTCAGATAATGATTTCTCTTTCTGTCAATAAATAAGTCTTCTAAATGAGGAAATCCATTTTCCAAATATTTAGACGTCGCAATCACAAATAGTGTTGCAAACAAAACCATTTTTTTATATATGATGTTTTTTTCAAAAAAGAAACAATATTTTTTCTTTAATAAAAACAGAAATCACTGTTTTTTTTAGAAAAAGTTTTTTTTTTAAATACAATAATTTTCCTTTGAAAATAATATATATTTATCATGTAACTCAGTAGTTTTAATCAAACTCATCATTTGATGTGAGTTACTAATTATGTCCTTTCTACTTTGTTAACATCATAAAACATGGTTAGAATAATGCAAGTGGTGAGTCAGTGGCCAAAATAATATCGCGTTTTGCGGGAAGCCCAAATCCTTATTTTTGTCTTCACGTGACTGTCAATTTGG
Source organism: Caprella mutica (assembly GCA_947561585.1). Taxonomy (NCBI): domain Eukaryota; kingdom Metazoa; phylum Arthropoda; class Malacostraca; order Amphipoda; family Caprellidae; genus Caprella; species Caprella mutica. The sequence continues at coordinate 50,411 of CANNZV010001395.1, read as the reverse complement.
CGTCAGTTCAATGAAGAAATGATATAACTAAAACAGAATAAGGATTAACACCGTTTTCCTTAGCGTCCTGCAATCGCTGCAACACTTCCTCTCTCTCTAGAGTAGTTTATCATAACTCTATAACTGAAAAAAAAAAGGTTTTAACGTCCTGCAGTCGCTGCACAAATAGCTCTCTCTTGTTATATAATATTATTACTCTGTGGTTAGAAGCAACACAAAGGAGACAGAAACTGAAGCAGTTCAGTACTGGTATGCAGCCTGTATAGTGCAAAGGAACTGAAAGCTGTCTTGTCCGATCATTGAATGATAGATTTGGAGTGGTTTGCTTTACGGAAACATGGTTCAATTTGGTAACTGTTGATTTTGTCAATTTGGTATTAGTCAAGGGATGTTAGTAGGAAAGCTTCTTATTTACACGTAGTAAAGCAATTTTAAGCTCTACTATGCAATGATATTCTATAACTCCTGAGCAATGCTAATATTACAAAACTATTTTTAATTTAAAAATAATTATAACAAATAAATGTAAAAATATCCAAATTCCATATAACAAATGTAGCCACTCAAGTTCACATACCACATACAAGTTTTTTAACTATCAGCAGATTAGCAATGAATCATAACAAAAAGTAGCGACGCAGCATTTTAATTGTTAATTTATTTGCCTAAATATTCATATTGTGAATATATAGAAGTGAATAGCTGTTAATATATACAAATGGAGATATGTGAATATTTAGTAATGAATATTTATATTTCATTATTTGCAAATACTAATTAGATTTTGATGATTAGAAAATTTCAGGGTCAGAGTAAATTAGTAATTGGCGAATGTGAACTATTTCAAAATTAGTATACATAAATGAAATGGTTATATTTATAAATATAAAGCAGTAAAAATATTAAAAAAAAAAAAATAATTCTGAAGAGAGCTTTTAATGATAAATTGAATTCAATAAAATAATTTAAAAATTGTCAGAACAGATTTTATAAAGACTAAAAAATGAATCATATAACTTAAGTGTACCAATAAAAATAATAATAATTATATAATGATTTATTGAAATTTAATAAAGCATAGAGTTGAGACTTATCTTTCATCGTTTTTTTTTATATTTTAAATGTTAAACAATTTATTTTTAAATGTTTAATTAAGAAAGGGAAACGATATTATTTTTTAATTTGAAGAAAGAAATTGAATCAATGTAAATTTTCAGAATATTTCTGAGAGCTCAGTGAACCCAATATTATAATTCCATTGAAAAAAAGACAATTTTGATAAACAATCTATGACATTAAGGGATATCAATGAAAAAAAATGATTTTTTCCCCATTTTTTTAGGTTATAATATGAAAGAATATAAAGTAGAGAAGATGTACACAAATTTTCAGGATGATCTGATTCTCTGATACCGAGGTACACGCTAACAAACGTACATCATGCTCGCAAACTTACATGTGAGTGTTTATTTAGAGGTCTTTTTGACCCTTTTGTGAAAAGTAGCATTTGTCCAATTTCAAGCGCCTATTTCTATGGTTCTTGGTAACCTAGATAAAATCTGTAAATTTCATAATGATCTGTGATATATAAGTTACATCTGCTTTTTTTTCAAATTTATTAAATACATTTTTTTTTAAATATAATATAAGATTTTTTATGTTATTTCCTTTTTTTCAAAATATTAAAAAACTGAAGGCAAAATAAACATATATAGCAATTGTGTGAAAATGTCTTAGAAATCCATTTCCGAAATCAGTTTGTTTTTATCTCTTTTAGTTTTTGATGAATTTCAAGCTGTACAAAGTTCTCCCAGGTGTGGTTTTTAGGGGGTGAGGGAGGAAGAACAAAAAAATTGCTAAATAAGAATTTCTGCATGGGTCATGTGGACGCGTGTGAAGTTTCAAATTTCTATCATTATTAATAAAAAAAATCGGAAAAGTCATTGAGTCCCCTTAAAATATGATGTATAATGTTTCTAATGATATTTTTATAACAAATTTATATCATGTCCTTATTTCATAAATAATTAACATATTGTTTTATATTAGCGTGGCAATTAGTATTTTTTAAAATCAGAATAAATGTATTGAAGATAACGATAAGAAGCATAAATGGATTTTTTTGGAATGTTAAATGTAAGTGTTCAAAAATAGGATAGTTTGTATTTAATTTTTTTTATTCATAGCAAGTGTAAAATTCTTTTTGGATTTCTGAAGACTCTATTTAATGTCAACATTCGAATGATGAAGGATATTAGGAATAAAATATACCATGAGAATGGAAATAATTGGTGCGTCATTAGAAGAAAGGAGTCTAGCTGTGTAGATATCAACTTTGATTACATTTTGAACATTTGTTGAAAAAAAACATTAATGTCCAAACAATAGCAATCCATCAAACGTCTCTTCTATCAACTAATTGCTATTAAAAATTTGTGAGGAATTTTTGTTTTAGTATCATTAATTGTGGATCATACTGTAGTAATTATTTTCGTGAGTTATTTATGATGAATTATTACTCACATATTCATGATCAAAATAATTTCATTTTGACTAATTTAAAAAAATATATAAAAGTACGAAATATTTTACAAACCAAAAATTATAAAATATTTAAGAAAGTTCATATATTCTTTGCGTCATGCATTATACAATAAACTCATCACCCTATTTAAATTTGTTCATCAATGAATTGTATTTTTTTAATATAGCACTAATTCCTTTGCATGAAATTACAGCAAGAACTGTTGCAATAAATTCACTTTCTTTTCCACTATCTTAAATTATGTCCCTGTTAATTTAAAGTTTGGATGTTTTGGACAATTTAGAGCAGTGAAATACGATTTTAGATTGGATGATTTAACATATTGGATTATTGCATATAGTATCATTAATGGATAATTAAAATAATCCTACTGATGGTCCCTTCAGTAAAATAAATGTAAGCCTTACAAACTCAAACTGCGGATTGCGGTAAACCTTTATTGAGAGTGCGTATAAGTTAGTTTGACTAATTCAAACCTGGGTGACTGGTTAGGATTAAACATTAAATTCACAACAAAATCACTACCTATATAAACTTATATAAGTAATAATTGGTTATAAACTACATTAGAACTCCTATATAGGGAACTTCAATTAGTTCACTTTAAAGGATTTAAATCGCTGTAGAGAAAATGAGAGATGAATAGGAAGCGAGCATTTTCATGGCAGACTACACAAAATGTATATTTTCAAATGAATTCATTGTGCAACGTTTTAATTTCTAAGGATTCTAAAAATTAGGATAGTTCTTTAATCACTACACTTACGACTTCACTATAGAGGAGTTGTACTGTAAAACTTCTCTTCCATGAAATACAACTAATCCACTATGTAGAGATGCATAGAAGACTCATGGAATTTTTTATCGGACTAAACTAACTATGTTCACAATAGAGGTTACTTCGTTATACAGGGTTCTACAAAACAAGATGATTCACTGTACAGGAGTTCATTAAAATTAAGTTCTAGTGTGTAACAATTCAATTATTGTTAGTTGATATTTTGTTTAACTTAAATTTATTTTATAAATTAGACCAATAGATTGTACACTCTAATAGTAATACTCTATATGCAGAGAGTTTATTGTTGTATCTATGTGCTTTCACAGAGATAAAATTAACATCAATTATTTTTTAACTCTAGTAACCTAGGGACTGGATCAGGCGCGCCAGACATCATGAAAAAATATTAATATTTTTTTTAAAACCGATTTGGAAGCCGTCTTTTCTTGACTTTTACTTTTCAACAAAGTTACAGATTATACAGAAAAGAATGTGATAAAAGTCAAGATATTCATAATATGAGTAGGTTAGTAAGCAAACTTTTAAAGGATAGGTTACTAGGGTTAAACAAAATAGAGTTACATAAACAAATATAACATATAACTTGTCAAGGACTATAATAGGGTTACTAAAATTGCGTTTTCTGCTTTAAATTAAGTTAGTAGAATAATATATAAATTGAAGAGAAACGAAACAGTTTGAAAAATTTATGCCACAGGAACATTTTCCTAACTTTGATCTTTTGAACCAAATAAAACAACAACAATAAACATTCTTTTCATTCCAGAGACTTAGTATGGTTGTCATGTTACCTATTTGGATGTTACTTGTCTCTCATTCTTCGTTCACGTCAAAAAAAATTCATTTAATCATATTTCATATAAGTAATTATATTCAATTATGTAGGAACCTTTGTTTTCGACCATTTTTGAAACTTTATTGGGTTAATAACTGCACTTTTATTTAACATATTATGGTCAGTAACGTAGTAATTAATTTACCTTGTTTCTGTTTTCATATCAATTATTTGTACTCACACCATGTCAAGAAAATTAGCATTAACTGAACCAGAATATTGTTGGTGAAAGCAATAGTTCATTTGGTTAGTCCTTTCACTCCCAATTACTCAAATTAACTTGAACTGTGCACTCATGTAGCTTTCAAGCTGATTGAACCAACACGCTATCTATGCTGTCTTTTCGGGAACTCTTCTCTTTAGTAAACCAGTCTCCATGTCATGGATTTGAAGTAGTTGTTCAGAGACTAAGAATAACAAAGTGCATGACAGCAACAACTAAAAAGTAAACATTAAGTTAATCATATACCTATTCAGTATATATGTCACGCGCGTTTGAGTGATCTGCAATATCGACCGATTTCGCTGCGCAATCTTTTGATCAATAGTTTGTGCAGCCATCGATCGATAGCGCAACCATCGATCGACTCCTGCGCATTCGAATGATATTATTTTTTTTAGTTTGTACATCAAATAGACACATTTTATAGCGTATATCAATCGATAGCGCGACCATCGATCGATCTCTGCGCGTTCGAATGATGCAGGTTTTCTTTAATTATGGATTTAATTATTTGTCTTATTTTTACTGGAAAATACTTTTCTTATATTTAATAAGTCAACCATCAGTCGATTGTTGCGCGTTTGAATGATATGGTTTTGTTAGTTTATCCATATAATTATTACATTTAATAGAGAAACCATCAGTCGATTGTTGCGCGTTTGAATGATATGGATTTTCCTGTGTCATTCGAACGCGCACAAATCGATCGATGGTTGCGCTATCGATTGATATACGCGATAAAATTTGCCAATTTGATGTACAAACTAAAAAAAATCATATCATTCGAACGCACAAAAATCGATCGATGGTTGCACTATCGATTGATATACGCGATCAAATGTGCCAATATATGATGTACAAACTAAAAAAAATCATATCATTCGAACGCGCAGGAATCGATCAATGGTTGCGCTATCGATCGATAGCTGCGCAAACTATTGATCAACAGATTGCACAGCGAAATCGGTCGATATTGCAGATCACTCAAACGCGCGTGACATATATTTTTATATTGATCCTAAATGAAAATTGAAGGTATGACTCTAAACGTACATGTCGTTATTTGATGTATTGTAAGATTTATTTCACTTCTATATTAATATTAATTCATATAGCTGCAAGAAAAACTCGCATTGAAAAATTTACTTGACTTATCAATCGACCGATATAGGTTGTCAATGATATGTTCGAGTGCCAAACTTCAGGTTAAAAGTTACACTATTAAATTATTGAAATACAATATAAATCGAAAAAGATTCAAAACATGGAAATAATAATTTACTATCACAGAAAAGAGTTACTGTGATGATGTAATATCAGAGAAAGAGTCACTGTTATGATGTACTATCAGAGAAAAGAGTCACTGTGATGATGTACTATCAGAGAAAGAGTCACTGTGATGATGTACTATCAGAGAAAAGAGTCACTGTGATGATGTACTATTAGAGTAAAGAGTCACTGAGATGATGTACATATTAGAGTATCTTCCTGATGCTAAAGTTACAATAATTCATGGTTTTCTAAACTTCCTAACGTTTTTAAATCTTACAAATTTGTAATCTAATATCCAAACCAAATTTGAAATATCTCCAAACACTACAATTTGTTTTTTTCTTTTCCTTATATGAAATTAGTAAACTACGAGCAAATAATTACAAACGAATACATTTCATTTCATTCTACTTATCTATTTGAATAAATCACTGTACTGTAACAGGAAACGTCTAGCATTCCTCTCCTTTTTTTCTGATGTGAAAGAAAGAGTGGACAGATCAAAGGATTCTCATCAGCAATCCAATTTGTTGGAACATTTGCTGCAATGACTGGAAGTTCTTCCTCCTCTAATCCGATCACTGAAATAGAAATGATTTCCTGGGATGTGTCGAGAAGGGGACATGACATGTTTCATAAATACTTTTCTTAAATTAATGATAGGAATATGAATACTAAAAACAGTATAGGATGGTGTAAAAGAACTCTCGTCATAACCTCTTGAAGTTAAAAGGCTAATTCATTGTTATGTCTTCTATCCACACAATGCAACTTTCGGGAAAAATACTAATCAGAATTTGATTTCGTTCTCTAGCATACAATTTATCTCCTCATTTTTCCTTTTCCAATTTTTTTATGATTGCAATAATTATGTACGTACATCTAAATCAGCATAATATTATTTGTAAATAATTTAATATGTAAATTCATTATTGTAAGCTGTTGTTAGTCTCTTATTTAAGTTTTATAATAAATTACAGTTAACATCCTACAGCACTACATTGGTTTTTTCTAACTGGAAAGGCTCTCGTACTTTATTCATACCAAACATTATTACCTTTATTATATTTTGTGACCATGAATATACTTTATCCAATCTATTCTCTGACTTGGCATCGACCTCAACTTTTAATATTTAACATAAATGGTATAAAAATGATTTGATAAGATTATATTTATTTGGATACCATATAAAACTTTTTCGATCATTCATTGGCAAGAACCAAGAGTCATCTCGTCAATCGAAAACTTTTGATATCGGAGATCTGTTGCTGAATATTGAGAAAAACGCTAAGGAGAAAGCTTATTCAAATCTTGTTGAAAAACTAGTTTTTAAATAATATTTAAACCAGTTAAATATATGAATATATTAATTTATAGCGAGAAGGCTGGTTAAAGTTTAGTTACTAGCGGGAAAGCCTTTACTTGCAAGAGTAAGAGAGTTGATGACAGGAACCGATTTATTTAATATCAGTACGTACGCTCTCGACCATCAAACCTATAACACCTCAGTAAACTGCCAGCCTTCTCCTTAAGGTTACATCTTCTAATGCTCCTCTCTAAATTTTTGTGAGTTACTCTCAACTTCAAAAGACCGCACCAGGTGATGCCCTATGGAATCTCTACTCTTTATTTTATCAAGGCATTCATCCTAGGGATACTCAGTTGCACCATGCACCCTTTTGAGAGGTTCGCTTACCTAATGGAGAATAGGAGAGACTAGGTTATTCCCTATGACCATGGGGGAGGATGGGGATGACAGTGGGGATCGACAACTAATAACCAAGGAGATTTGAGATAGAGGTGAGGTTAAAGGCATTCCAGAAAATTTAAACTTTGCATTCATTTCTCTACTCTGAAAACTAACCAAAACCAAACTAATTAAAACCATAATTAAAAATTTAGAACTTTATTATAACATTTGAAATCTCTTAACTTCAACCTTCTTTCTTGCTAATTTACATTATTTCTTTCACCAGTTCAGTGCCGTTGTATGGATCAGGACATGGGAGAGGAGACTTAAGGGAGGATAGCGGGGCGAAATAATTTATAATTGATTAGGGATATTTAAATTATTTCTGTATGCTAACAGGAGTTTGAAATTATATTAGGATTATTCTCCGGAGTTTCATATCCTTAAACTTCTCAAGGAAGTGTTGTACAGTTAGTTATTTACCCTATATCTAGAAAGGAAAAGTTTTTAAAGTTAACCTTTTCCATATGGCATCTTCGATGGGATAATTTTCAGTTGGTTGTAGTTAGGTCATTAACCCCCACGCTGCTATTTTAAATCGCATGCAATTTATACATTGACATTCCCTTCATCTTGGATTATGATTTTATTGATATATCTTTATCATATTGTGGAGCCAACCAACTATCATTAAGAAGTTACACCAAATTGTAGATGAATATTGGAAGAATTTCGGGAAAATGCTCTGTGAGAATTGGAGGAATGTTCTATAATTATTGGAGGAATGTACTATGATTATTGGAGGAATGTTCTATGATTATTAAAGGAATGTTTTATGAAAAATGGAAGAATGTTTTATGAATATTGGAGGAATGTTGTATGATAAATAATTTTTGAATATTAGAGAATTATTTATTGCAAATGTGTTGTAATTTCTGGAGGAATGTTTCATGTACATCAGATAAATATCTAAAGAGTGGTAAAGGGAATTCGATAACTTAGGAAATTATTAGTTAGAATCCAGCACAAATTATGTGTAGTAAGTTCTTTTAAAAAAAATGACCGTTGATTTTGTATACATCATGCTGGTGCTTTAACAAAAAAAGTTCAATCAAGTTCTTTAAAGAGTTTCGGTTAGTTTATCGTTAATTTAATTTAAAAAATTCTGAAGTGAAGGCAATCAATTAAAGTTGAGAAGGTGTTTTAGAGTGAAGTTTTTGTAATTAAAACTAATAGTCAATATTGAATCTGAAGAGGAGGATTCTAAATAAAACTTCGTCTAGAAAATGGAGTATTTTGTGAGTAGATGAGAAAGATATAAACTTAATATCGGCTACAGATTAATTACTTGAAAATGCGTTAGGAATGAAGAATGGTGAATTTTAGACAATGTATGTGTATTATATAGTTTACAAATAAATTTCATACTGATGTTTATTCATGCAAGTGTCATATTAAAAAAAAACGAGAATAAAAATAGTGTATATAATATCAGTAAAATGGAAACACTAATTTCAACATGAAATTATAATCACCTTTTCTTAACCCTGGTAACCTGGTAACTTTGACTGTACCGTATACACCTGTACGTGTTGTCAGGTGCACTCTTCAGACTCTTTTCGGTACTGTAACAACCTGTGTTGTCAGGTGCGCTCTTCAGACTCTTTTCGGTACTGTAACAACCTGTGTTGTCAGGTGCGCTCTTCAGACTCTTTTCGGTACTGTAACAACCTGTGTTGTCAGGCACGCTCCTCAGTCTCTTTTTAGTAGAATTCTCCTAAGACTGGGCAATTCACTTCTAGGTGACGGGAGATAAAGAAAATTTCTTGTGTGAATTCTATTAGTATAAAATGTTATTAATATTATTGGGTGTTTATAGTAGTATATTATTCATTCAAAAGTATTGTTATAAATAACTGATATTTACAAACGTAAAGACTTACAAAAATGATCAAAAGTATTTACCCAATACTAATATTGTATTGAACTTTCCTTGTGAATATTCCAAACTTTTATATAATTAAAATAAATAGTACGGAATTTGTTGAAGCATTGTCTGCTTTCATTTTTTTACGAAATTAAATTTGTATTCATTTTTATAAGCTATTATATATTTTTTTATCCTACATACTCCGAGTATATAAATAAAAAAAAAAAATTAATAATAATAATTTTAAATTGAATCTAACATATAAGTTGATAATTTGATAAATTATCTAAAAATGAAATAAAAAATTGAATAAACTTATAGATAGAGAAATTACAGTTATTATCTTATGAGTACACAATAATTACATTTAAATTTATCACATATACCAATTGGTATATGTGATTTTTTTATAAAACAAATTCTCATTTTATGGCAGACTATAGAACATTTATTTTGTTCAATATAGACTCTGAAATTACATCATATCTGAGAAAATCACTTTCACTACATAGGATTTCATTTTAGTGGAGTTTTAGAGTTTTAAAGGAGTGCAAGAATAAAAATAGAAAGCTTGTACTAGCCTATAATTAAAGCAAGGAAAAATCAAATTATATAGGAAATTGTGTAACAATCTTCCAGGTTTTCAAAATAATAACATTTGTATTAATTTGAGTAACTGAAATTTAATGATCGTTCCACAATTTTTTTTTCTTATTAAGGTGGAAATAAGATCAAACCTGTTTCCTACTCAATCATTTTTACATGAAATTCATTACGAATACTTTAATGGCATTTTGTCTCCTTCTACTTAAATATCATTATAATCTTGAGGGAATTCTAGACACAGAATTGAGGGGAAAATAAAATCTGTCCAAAGAGGACAAAGAATCTATTCTCTGAATCTGAATCCTTTCAATACTCTCTTAATTGCTTTGCAATTACTCATTTTAGAGTGTTGCAAACAACAGTCTCAAGTATGAATAAAACTATAATTTACTAGCAAAATAAAATACATCCAGCATATTAACATATGTGCAACGAAGGCTCAGTTTGAGCGTAAAATTGGATTTTAAATGATATCGAGTAATAGTGTCTGGCTCAGAAAACATCATACAAATAGCTTGTGATTTTAATGAAAATTTAGTATGACACATACCACTAATTATCATAATTTACAACTAAAGAGTTATCGAATACTTTATTTTTTTGTATTCATATTGAATTGGCAATCATGAAGCAAAAGAATGAACAAACCACATACTCATCTCTATACTCTCTTATTAAATTTACATACTTTTCATCCTGTACATTCTTGTTGACATCAAAATAAATTAACTTTCTGACAGCGTCTTCCTTTTCTTTCCAGGTAATATTTGGCCGCAAAGAAGGAAATCTTCTAACACGTAAAACTGCAACTGATTCGTGTGTATCTCAGATAAACCGGAAAAAACCGGAAAGTAGATTAACTCAGTAGGAAATTATGATGAAAATTAAAAGTGTAGTGATCATTTTGTTAAGTTTCGGGAGAATATAATATTGCAACAACAAAAATTTAGTTCCATGAATATTGAAAAATTTTCATTCTTTATATTATATTGTTATTGAACATCAACTTAATTGATACGGATTGAATTATTAAGTGATTTGGGAAATTTGTTTAGAGATAATCTTCTATTTAAATCTTACAAAAATGGTCACTTTGTTAACAAATTAATTTACCGTATCGGAAAACGATAATGGATTAAAGTCATGCAGTTGATGATGATTGATAAAAGTGATAATATATACCGCAACTAACCAAAAGCTGTTTGTCCCACGTTTAAAGACGTCTGATACCCCTCGCTATAGAGGGATTTAAGACGTGGGGCAAGACGTGGGCGGAGGTCATCAGACGTCTTGCAGACGTCTAACTCTCTTCAATTGCACAGAGGTCCCCCTCTGCAAGACGTCAGATCGCACGTCTTGTCCCCCTCTGACAGAGGGGGACATCCACCTGTCCCACGTCTTACCCCACGTGGGTCCCTCTCTGTCACTCGCTAGCGAGGTATATCCCCCTCTGTCCCGCGCAGGACAGAGAGGATATTGTTTTCTGGGACGTTATTATTGATAATTTTGATACAGTTAACGATAATTGATAAAAATGATACAGTTAACGATGATCGATAAATGTGGTGTAGTTTCCACAAATTATTAAGGCAAAGACTCTCAGAAGGTAAGCATCCTAATCTATTGTATATATTGGTACCCGGCGGATTTTCAGAAAACGAATTCGCCGAAATCAAATTCTCCAAAAACTAATTTACCGAATCGGATTCACCGAACACAAATTTACCGAAACCCAAATTGGTCGAAAACTGCAATGATTCGCCGAAGTGAAGATTCGTCGAAATGAAGATTCGTTGAATGACCAATTTGCCGATAGACAAATATACCGAAAGACTTATTTATAACAAAATGTAAAATTACGCAAAAGTTACAGAAAAGAAACTAATCAACGAACTCATACACTGAAGGATGCATTAATTATTCTATATTTTTTAATTAATATATATTATTGTAACTATTAAGCTTTGTACCACAAAATGATTCTTCGTCTTTACTTATTTCAAAGATGTTTTAGCTTATAATTCAGTCAGAATCAGTCAGTCAGTTTTAGGAGCATGTTACATTTCTATCATATGAGCGGTTGGCTTGATTTTAGATTGCGTTTTATTAACGTGTAAATTCATTTTTTTGTGAATTATCCATGTTTACTGCATTGTTTTAATGCAAAGATGATATATAACTATTTAGTTTTATCCTCATGCTTAGAGATAAATCGATACCAAATTGTTAGCCAATTAGGTTTATATGCCTGTTATTCATAAAAATATAATTTTTGAAGTTTATATTAACCTAGTTTTTCATGAACTTCATGAGATAGGATTATTATACACCCAGGTATTTATATTTAGATTGCTTGCTAATTTATATGTCTACAAAAAATAAATTATCCCAAACACGGCGTGTTAAATAAACTACAGGTAAACAACGGTGCGAAGAAAACTGCCACTGGGAAGAATGCCACCAGAAAAACTGCCACGGTGGGATAACTGCCACTGGGAAAATTGCCACTGTTGGAAAACTTCTTCCCGGATAATTGCAACTGTACATATGTCAATTCATACTGATTTTTTCTTTCGAAAATCACAAAAATCAAAGGTAAAGAATGCAATGTTGATCAGAATTTAATATATAACATTTTTTACAATGTGTACATCTCATTTTGACAAGTTATACGATCTAAGTGAATTCTTCTGCCGATGGGTGTAACTGTGCTGATACGCAATAAATTCTTAGCTTATTTTGTCCACTTGTTCCCTTTAGATATTAAACCAATAATAAATAAAATCTTGTTGCATTAGTTTCAATAATAAATAAAATTTGGTTTCATTATAGTTTCAATAATAAATAAAATCGTGCTACATTAATTTCACGATAAACAACAAAAATGTTGCATCAGCTTCATAATAAATAATTACGTCTTAGACAATAAAAATCGAAGAATTTCACTAACTCAAATCAATTAATTATTAAATTATGCTTACATATTTCAAACCGAAATGTGTCTCTCAGGCTCATTGATTGTTCCGGCTCTAGGACAACTGCCATGCGAACAACTGCCATGCGGACAACTGCCAGGCGGATAACTGCCATAGTGGACAACTGCCATGCGACAAACTGTCGTGCTGACAACTGCCATTCATTATATTATAATTTCATTTTGGGTGTATTGTAATGCGCTTGTTAACTTAAATTTTCATGGAATTAATTATACGTGATGTATATTATAATTTTAACCTAAAAACTTAGTATAATAATCTTAATAGTATTGTTCGAAATTGTGCAAATTAATAGTGACGGTAGATTCGGAATAAAAATTTGAGGTATACTAAATTTATTTCTTAGTTGAATCTTTAAATTTCACATTTAACTCATTTAGCCCCTTAAAGAATAAATGGTTGACAAAGAGGTTAAAAACCATATATGCAAAACTTTTTTTCAAACATCTCACATTCAAAGAATAGAACAAACACAAGCTTTGCAGGTTAAAATTTCCACTGAGTGTGATTTTGCATCCTATTATTTAATAATTTTTCTTTAGGTTAATTAATATTTTTCATTTGTTAAAATCAAATTTGCTGCTAGATTCAGGATTGGAAACAGAATAAGTAATTATCATTCTCAAATAAGAAAATCTATAAAAATTTCTTTCAAATAACACTTAACTCGGTAATTTAGAAATTTGAATTGGTTTTACTATCGTTTCTTTGTTTACAGCTCCCACACATCAAACATCTTATGAATAATGGAAAAGTCTCACTAATAATAAATAAAAATATAATTATCTCATATATGCCTTTACAGGGTGGCGCAAAAAAAAGGAAACCAATTTTATTTATTTAAAGTGCTTATTCCTTAGATTATTAATGAGGCCATGTGTTGAAAATTGACACACATTTCTTACTTGAAATTAACAATCACATATGTAAAGGGTTACAAGAACAATGCTGAAGAATTAATTTCCCAATTTTCATTATCCACTCTGGACAACTTATATATTATTGACATAGTAGTATCGAGTTTTTGAAAGATTTAGTCTCTCACAATCTTCCAAAAGCAATCTATCCAACCGTTTGAAGTCGGGTGGCTGGATGAAAGAGTTATCACAAGAATGTATTCTCATTTCTCCAAACAGACGATGTTTTTTAACCATCTTGATCGTACACTTTAAATCTGTAAAAAATATATGTGTGTATCGATATGCTGATTCATATACATAGAAATGGGGTATGAGTTAGTCTCAGGTCAGAAACCAATTAAATCTACTAAGTGTTTCTCAGAGAGATATTATAAAATTATAATTTTATTTCATTAAGAAATGTAGACTAAGAATATGCCAAATACACACATATGAGTGAATGGAGATATACAGTAGCTGAAAAAATATAAGAGTAGGCAAAAACAAGTTATCTAAATCTTTAATTTCATAAAAAGTACAAACACACAATATTTAAATTTTGCTCGTATATTTATATAGAACTCATATGTATTCATATGAAATTTCAAAGCATTTGGACAAATATTCTATGAATAGTTACATAGTTTACTTCAAACACTAAATTTTGCTCTGGTCAAAAGTTAAAGGTCCCCTCCAAGCAAATTTTTTTATTGCTTAAATCAACGAGGCTAATGTTTCTTATCATTTTACTGCAAACCCCATCAAATTTGATGGCATATTTTTAATTTTATATGCTTTTTAAAGATTTTTATAATCCAAACTCTACAAAACCTACTTTACTTCCGACTGTCTAATTTTCAGTCTGAAGAAGAAGAATGTACACCATTTGTTTTGATTGTCAACTAGGTATTTGGTTTAATAAATCTATTTAATATTCATTTAAAGGTTTACATTTGGATGAACTTATTATAGAAACGTTTATATACTTTTAGAAACAATCAATATCTTAAAAGAAGGCCAAAAACGCATTGTTTGTTTAAAAATCTAAATTTGAAATCAAAACAAAGAGTGTACAATCTTCTTTCTCAGCGTCAGGTTGGAGATTCACTCGATTGTTGCTCACAGAGTATTAAAAAACTTTAAAAGCAAATAATATAATATATACTGAACCGAATTGTATGCAGTTTACGAAATAATGATCGTAGACCTTAGTTCTATAATATTATGTAATAAACTCATTTTTTTCCCGGAGCCTGGAGAGGACCTTTAAGGGTAGCCATCATAAACTTTGAAATATTAGCTGATATTGGCAATTAACTTAACAATTTGTGAATAATTATTTACTATATCACTTCAATACATCTTCTACCACATAATCCTAGAGAAATGTCCACAATTCTTCAACATTTCTTATGTTTCTTCTCTGAGTACAGTCTCCAATTATTATCCAAACAATCTTAATTCGATTGAGGTCAGCACTTTGTGAAAGGCAGCTCATTAGAGCAATTTCTTCATCTTCTAATAGAGTCGTATCTTTTTATCTGAGTAGTAGGGTACGTTGTCCTGCTTGAAACTCTGTGGTTGAGGGTCAGCTGCTTGTTGATTAGGGAGAGTATGATGACGAAAGAGCTGTTTTATACTTCTGCAATAACTCCTCCTTGTAGACGAACAATGGGACCAGGTCCAGCAGAAAAAATGACTACCAAGACCATCACACTACCTCCTCCAAAATTAACTGTTTTCTTGACGCAGTTCAGAGTTAACATTTCCCCTACTTTACGTTTAATTTGTACTTTCGTATAAGAACCAAATACTTCTATTTTTCTTCCATCATCACTAGAATGTACTTTCGACCACTGATCAATCGACCAAACGACATACTCATGACAAAACACAAGTATCACTTTCTGTTTTTTTTTTGAGATTGAAAGCTTCAATGCAGGGACAAATTATTGCAAGCCAACTCGTTGAAGTCGAAGCGAAAAAGTAGACTGGGACACCTTACCACCTGACATGACATCTATCTCACGAAAAATTTGACCAGAAGTGTTGAAACTACCTTGCAAGCTACCTTGAAGACTTGCATGATCTTCTCTCAGCAATGCTTTGGGAAGTCTACCGCTCTTCGGTTTGGAATCAACAACTCCATACTGCTTATGTTGAGCCACAGTATGTTGCACAATCGTTTTGGACCTTCATGTGGCAATAAAAATCTCTTGCAACGACAATTAGAGACGGTATCAGATGGGAAACTTGTGGACATTTCTTGAGGATGAATAGAAGATGGATAACTCTTTCATATTGTGCAATTTTTTTAGAATTTTGCGGTAGAAGATGTATTAGAGTGATATAGCAAAGAATTATTCACAAATTATTAAGTTAATTGCCAATATCCTCGAATATTTAGAAATTTATGATGGCTACCTATAACTATTGACCAGAGCAAAATTTAGTGTTTGAAGTAAAATATGGAACTATTCCTAGAATATTTGTCCAAATTATTTGAAATTTCATACGAATACATATAAGTTCTTGTTCTAAGACAACTCGCCGCCGGACAATTCGCCGCCGGACAACTCGCCACTGACAATTCGCCGTAAGGACAACTCGTCGCTAGGACAATTCGCCGCGTGATTTATGTTTGGTCGGTGTATACATCATTTACATATATTTGAAAATAACAATGATTGGTTTCTATAAGCTCAAAACTGACGTAAAACAGTAGTTGACAAATTTCATTATTTCAATTGATTAGTTTTTTTTGTTTAGTTATGTCAGAATATATCAAGCCGCAAAAAATAGTATAGACCTATTAATATTAATTTAGGAGCATTTAACGTCTGCTTTGAAACGAAGGGCTTTCTAGTTGACAAAGGATAGAAAGAAAAGTCAGAATGCAAAGTGACTCCTTAAACAAAGGCACCAACCACCAGTCCGAGACAAGCTCATGTATGCAGAAAAGCTACTTCGTGGATGCAGTCACCTACCAAGGAATAATATGAAAAGGAACACAAGCACGCGGTGACTGCACTCACGATTAGAAGAGGAAAATGAAGAGGTCATAGAAAATATAACTTAATACCTTACCTAGCTAAGACAAAAATCTAAGACTTCGTAGTTGAATAACCTTTATTTGCACCAATGTACTTGTTTTAAACTAAAGTAATTTATATAAGTTATTAAACGTATTAGGATTTAAGACACCTGAAACTCGTTTTCTTTTCATTAGCAAATTATTTTTAGTAAAATACTTTCAAATAGAATGACGAAAACTTTATTGTTAATTTACAACACGCACTATGTTAACATAGTAGTTAAAAAACATTGTATTTAACTTTTGAAATGAAAAAGAAAACATTTTCAAATACTGCTAAGAAAATTTGAAAATTAATTTACAACACAAAGCTTATATTTAAAATATCTTTTATTAATGAATGGTGTATATGGCTGTAAATCATAAATTACTCAGCGAGTTGTTTTGGCGGCGAATTGTCCTAACGGCGAGTTGTCCTCTCGGCGAATTTTCTGCGGCGAGTTGTCCGGTGGCGAATTTTCCAGCGGCGAGTTGTTCGGTCACTATGAGTTCTATATGAATATACGTGCAAAATTTCAATAATGTGTGTTTTGTATTTCCTATGAAATTGAAGATTTAGACCTACCCTACCCTTATATTTTGTCCGCTACTGTATATGAAAAAAATTAAGAAAATCGTAGGTCTTCTTCCTTCTAATATAGTTTCTTTTTTAGCTTCTCTTCAATATAGAAAGATAGAAAATACATCCAGATGATTAGTCTTTGGAAAAGTTATTGATAACAAATAATGTACCAGTGGGTTCCTTTTGAGATGAATTACCTGTACAATGATGGATTGTTTGTTCTTGTACGGAAAGTTAAATCGGTTGGTACAACAAAATCGCATATCGTCTTTCGCTGAATTGAATTTTTATTTTAAATTTTAACTTTTCGTATTTATAAATAAGTTTGTGGAATTTGCATTCAATCTAAATCCAAATAGAATTCCAATTCTGTTTGTAAATAATTTTGCATAACATTGTACACTTTTCTTTGTGGACAATACTAAATTAAGTGTTTTGTTTTTTATATTTGCAAATATATTGAAATTGCACTACATTTTTGTTCATTCTGAATTTTGTATAGGAGAAAATTGTTTATTAACGCTTACTGTTATTCATTATAATCTCTGTATTCAAATATATCCTGTCTTCTTTCTATTTCTATCCAATTTATTAATTTAAATACTCCAAAAAAGCTCCTTCTTTATTTCACTGTCGTCATTTACAGGGTGGACCAAAAAAAGGTATACCCATATTCAACTGTTTTTAACGTTAAAATAAATCAAAATATTTCAATGTTTTTGTTGCATATATGTATTATGTTTGGAAATGAGTTTTAGCACTCAAGCGAATGACGTTTCAGTATATTTCAATATATATGCAAATATAAAAAAACAAGCACTTCAGGCTTGTCCACCAAAAAAAGTGTCTGAAAAAAAGTCTTTAGGTTGTTGGCTTTCATGTCCTAAATTTTTGTGAGGGTACGACCACTTGAACCACTCCCCAGGATGGTACAAAACAAAAAAAGGGGGGGGGGAGTGGTTGAGGGTCAAATCTCATGATTAACCAACTATTTCTTAATTAAATTGGTTTAAAAAAATATTATTGTAATTACTTCAAAATGACTGATCTCATTCTGAATATTCAAAAATAATGCAATGAATACAAGCTACCGAAAAAAATCCAGTCTATAAATTCAAAAATATCCACGATATCACGTTATTGCTCAATAATCATTGTTTGCATTAATATAAGACACTTAGTGGAAATAGCAAAAGTACATCAAGAATTTTCAAGTGAAATCACATGCTTTAAAAATTTCATGCATCTGTGAACCCAACCGTATAGTAATTTCGGCTGTGACTGCATGTATTATTTAGAAGATCATTTATATACTAACGGGAACAGATTGAGAATTATAATCAACAATTTATCTCATTATATTACACACTATTTAATAAAATTACTAAAGTTTGAATTATTTTCATCATTTATATGATGACGAATATATAGATTCAATAGTTATTTTTCGATTGAATCTTCTATCTATTTGTCTAATCATAATGTGCACCGTATTCATTCGTTACTTAAATTGATGAAAAGATAGAAAAAAATAGGTATCTTAATTAGCCCCTTAACTCCCAAGACATATTGTAGGCCAAAATTAATTTTTTTGATAGATCAATGTTAGTTATAGATTACATATTTAATATAGAATATGTTAAAAAAATCATATTTCATTTTTTTTAAACTCATATATCATTTGGAAATATCTTAATCTGGTTCAAAAACTCAAATCATAATGTTGCATAGCTTACATTGAATTTTTACGCTTCTTATAACTAGAATATGATTTAATGGACTAAATGAAAACATCATTTGATGTTTTACTAATGTCATCCCAAAAGTACGTGGTTATTACAGGGTTAGTCATAACTGGCATATCGAGCCAGCCACTTACATCCTTTACTCAAGCGAAAATAGGAGCAGGTTCGAAGCAGCGGTTAAGCGGATCGGGGTAGTCAACAGCGAGAGCTCAGCGTGGGAGCGAAACTGACAGTTTTGGGGGCTAATTCTATTACGACGTAACTGCGCAGAACTAATCTGGGCACCTGCTCATATTTGCCAAGCGCACCGCCTAACTGCGGATGCGCAGCCCCTAGTCACGACTGATATATTTATATACTTTTATTGCAGTTTTGGCCGAGGGCAACGTGTCCGCACTTAGACAGCGCGCTAGGCAAGTAGGAGTAGTTGCCTAGAGTAGTTCTGCTCAGTTAAACTGGAGTAGAATTTGCCTGACCAAATCGGTCAGATTCTCTCCCACGCAGCGCTCTCGCTGCTCTCTTGCTGTCGTGGTGACCACACCGAACGGCTTAAACGCTGCCTCGAACTTGCTCCTATTTTAAATTGGGTAACCCTTCATGTCCTAGGCGACATATGGTGACTGGTATTTTACATCCTGGTATATTCCACTCCGGTGAATTCCACCCCGGTATATTCCACCCCGGTAAGTTCCTCCCCACTTTACGGGTTAAGTCTATAATCATTTATTAATATTTTATATATGATTCTAGGTAACTTTCATTTTCATTGTAAAAAATTAAACCTTTTTTTGGGTTCACAAACTGTTTATTTTTCACTACACATGTGATAAAACAGCAGAAAAAAGTTCGTGAGAACGCTTTTTATCCGTTGAGGTGTTTTGATTTTCAATCGCAAGCTGATTTTCTCCACCATCGCCAACACAACAGCGATATTAACTTTAAGATGATGTCATATAGTACATATTGTTATTTCTAATAATTTTAAATTCGGTATTTTGACTTTGAGTAGAAGGGTGTAAAATGATTTTAGACCGAAAACTTTTTTTTATACCTTCTACATGATAAGTTTTACCCGGTTTTTGATGGGGACGAGGGAGACTATTGTTGGAAGGGTTTTAAAACTGGGGGTATAATTGCCTTATTTTACATTGAGAGATTTTGACCACGGAAGTTTTTGTCTAGAATCCAAACAACAACTTATAAGCAAAAGCGAAAACATTGAATGGGTTGTCTCAGCTAGTCGACCCCCTGTACAGTGTACACCTCTCCAAACCATTGTCGTTAGGTTAGAGCATATACTGCAATTTCATGTTAAAAACGAATTAATAATAACTTGCTCAACATTTAAACTTCAAAATAAATTACCAAACTATGAATGTTTGTATTTTTGTCTATTAAGATGAGTTTCAAAAATTACCTTGAGCTACCTCTAAATATTTCCCAAATGTCTCAGGATATCGTCTGAGTCATTTCTTCATGGGTACTAAGTATTTAACAAATGATCATCTGAAAATCAAATCTTTGACTTATTATTGATACCTGAATGATCATTGTCAGTGGGGTGGAATTTATCGGGGTGGAATAAACCTGAGGTGGAATAAACCGTGGTGGAATATACCGGGGTGGAATTGACCGGGGTGGAATATACATAGAACCACCGTATGTCCCTTTTCTGAGGCTGTGTTTGACTAGTTTTTTAAAATATTTTTTTATGAATGGATAAACACATGTGGCATCTTTCACATAATAGAACACATTTGTACGATTACATTAACTGAGCAAAATTGTGATCTTTTAGGTGAATATTTATATTTTTGTTTAACCTTTGAAAGACTGACTGAGAAGTTTGAGCTCGACAAGATTTTCCAATAGCAATTGAATATTTGTACATGATTTGAATCAACTAAGATTTCATGACATTTTTTAATAAATATATTTGTAAATGTTCATACTCTATTTTTTTCTCACATGCCAACAAGATCATTATGCCAAGCATGAATGTGAATGGTTTTCTTTAAATCACTGAGAAATATTGCGTTTGACTACCCCCACAGTACACACGTCAGGCAGTAACGCAAATACGTACACATAGTTGTCAGATGTCGCTACGCAACAAGCACTCAATTAGAACAGGAAATGTAGGAAATATTAGTATTTCAACGTTTGCCATTTATAGTTATTATTTGCAATTAATAATAACTAATAATAATAATTTATAGTTATTATTTGCAATTAATTGTCCTCGGAAGATCAGTGACTTGGCAAACAGCTCACGTACACACTACCTCTATAAATGGCACTCTCATATGCACCCCCACTGCAAGTGTAACGTACAGAGTTTATACAGAATACATTCGATATGATAACTTTGTTCCTATCAATGGTGGGTACATAAAATTTTGCACAGTACATTTATATGATAGAAGCTATGAACTCACAAAAAAACGTATAATTCAAGCTACTTTTTTCCAAAATATCAAATGTGTATCGTATACTACGCACTCAGTCATAATCTGTATATTACAAGTAAATCTCATAAATTCTCGTTTCTTCATGGTCAAATTAATTGAGTACATAAGGAGTCAATCACGTAACTGAAGCTCCAACTGTCCCAGAGTATAGGATCTATTATAGACTCATCTCTTAAAAATCTTGGATATATATTTCACTTATTTGCATCTCAATACTTTGTTGCCATTGTTAATTATGATAATGAATTGATTATAAATGGATTCAATTGTTTTCCTATATTGATTCACTTTTTTAACACTTCCTATCATTCTGCATTTAGTTTTGATGAGGCTTTACTATACGATAAAAGCTAATAATTAGTTTGGGATACGTGTCAGATAATTCCATCAAATAAGAATATTCACAAATTACGAATATATTTCAGTATTCTGGAATTAGTTTATTTTGAATAAATAAATCAATTACTGAGCCTTTGTTAGGATGGCATAAAAAAATTGAGGAATAGCACCAAGCGAGAGTAATTAGAATCTTTGGATGAAGATGAATGCGAGGAAATATATGAAAGTAAAATTGGAAGATTTATCACACGACTAATGTTTAAATGAGTATAATGACTGGTATTACATAATGGGAGTATAATGGCAAAATAGAAATGGTGAAATTAGTACATAAATTGAATATGACTTATAAATTCGATATCTTTCCCCAGTGAGAGTCGAAACAAATAAAAATGTCCAATGATTTCATCAATCATCAGCAATGCTACTGGTCTTCTAGTTATTCGGACCGCACAATTCCCGACTGTAATCTAATATGATACCTTAAAGAGAAAGTTTACATTAAAAAGAAACACATTCACTCAATTGAAGAAAAATAACCAAGAGGAAATGAGGCAAATGAAAGCTACTGACAATCTTAGAAAAAAATAAAGAGGTACAGACGTGAAAATTAACAGACTGTTTCCTAATTTCGACTGTCATTCATAAAAATAATTAATATTTGTCCTATAGTTTTATGTTCTATCACTAATATTTTTAGAGATATTAAAAATAATTAATGGGGAATCCTTTCTGGCCCACCCTGTGTTAAGTTCCTAACATTGCTCTAAACAGAGGAAGTTTGTAGGTACATCCTTGTCTCATGGATTCATTTAATCTAATGATGATGAATGACTTCTGGAATTCCCTTCTGGAATGGTAATGAGTTAGGAATGTAAATCAGAGTCAGAGTTAGATTGTTATTAGTTTCATAAGGAAAATTAAATTAGTCTAGTATGATGTAAGAGTAGTAATTCATGTTAGTAGGTATGCTTATTAACTTTGGGTTTGGAGTGAATTTGAAAGTCAACATTCTCTGAATTGAGAAATGGGAGCATTATTCCCACAATACTGCTACAACATTTCTCATAATTAGAGACAATGTTGTCCTGAGGAACATTGCTCACAGGAATATATTCTAAAAAAAATGTAACTATATATCAGATGCCGATATTTGACAGTCACGAATAAAATAAAATTGTCCTTAGTATAAAAAAAATCAAAAATTTTGAGAAAGTTGGTTTGGAAAGAAATAAAAGTTTGGGACTAGTGAACAGTTAAGGTGATTCAGTGAAATAGTAAAATGCCCGAGCTGAAACATTGAAGCGCAATATACGATTCTATCGCAAAATTTTGGCCCAAAATTATAATAATAATATTATACGGAGTTTCGACATAATTGTTTTTAAATCAAACCGTTCGCAAATTTTAGCAAACATCTCGTGTATGTCAATTAAACCTACAAGAGCATATTACTTACATTTCCCGTTCACTGTGCAATTAATTGGTAGACCGGACATTGTGTTGTTGGTACCTCAGACATTGTGTAGTTGGTAGCCTTGGCATTATGTATTGTGTAATTATTTCACCTGATATTGTGTAATTAGTTCCCATGACATTGTGTAATTGGTATCAAATATTGTGTAGGTGATATCCAAGATATTGTGTAAGTGATATCCAAGATATTGCGTAGGTGATACCCATGACATTGTGTAACTGATACCCAAGCCATTGGTTAGTTCAGGGGTGGGCACACATTGTGTTTTTCAGTGCCGAAAGATAGAATCTCAGTGCCAATTTTCTTTTCGTTTTCTAAATTGCTGGGATACTGAGTAATTATATAATGAGGTGGTATATTTAATTGAAGTACGAACATGTACAACGGTACATATTTTGCGCATAAATATTGGTATTAGATTTATCATTTGCATTAAAAAGAATTAATAAATGATATGAAAAAAAAATCTTCATGTGAAAATATCACAATAAAAACAAAAATAAGCCATCTTGCATAAGTAATAATAAGTAACTCATAAATTCACAGGATAAATTACTTACCTAACTTATTAAAAATGGTAATTAAAAATGATTGCATAAATATTTACCACTGTGTTTGAATATCCCAAGACAAGCGTATGAAAGATGTAAATTTAACTGATCTTGATAAAAAGAGACAGAGATGAATAAATCAAACACCGGCACTATTGTAACAATAAACAAAAAATTCCTTATTAAGGGATAAAATTTACTATCAAAGTATCAAGGTCATTCATTACAAATATACTGTTCTTCAATTAGTTGACCATGCACTTCTATATTATCCTTTTTATTTATAGAGCAGTCAGGGCTAAAAATTATTAATTTTCTTTGGAAGAAAATAAAGCACCGTTTCCCGGGTGGGCAGTGGTGCCGTTTTGAGTGCCAAAATAGCACCGAGTGCTGCATTTGCCCACCCCTGGGTTAGTTGCTACCCCTGAATTGTATAATTAGTACCACTGACATTGTGAAATTGGTACCCCTGACATTGTATAATTGGTTACCCTCCCATTGTGTAATTGGTACCCCTGATATTGTGTAGTTGGTACACCATCATTGTCATCGTCTAGTATCTTCAGTTCAATTTATCTCTGTAATCATATCTCGTTTGTTACTAGCGTAGAAATTCTAATAACGAAAGCAATGAAGGAAGGCAATATTCGAGGTGTGAATGAAGAGGTTTGGCGCAATATACACAGGCATAATTTAATGCATGTTCATCACTCTACATTATTACACTGAACCTTTTATAATACGTATATGCAATTTGATTATTTTTTTCTGAAGTTTTCTCTTGCTTCACGAATCATCTTCATTTGATCGATGAACTCAATACCTGCCTATCGGATAGAATTAGAATTGTCACGGAAATGTTTTTGGAGCGAAATATTTATAACCATGTGATTTTTAAGGCTTTTATTCCACACTTATACCCAAATTAGTTTAACAAATCGAGAAAATATAGTTTAAAAATTAAAATAAAGAAAATAAAAAGCACGTATATAAAGTACAAAGGACTTTGAAGAAGTAAGACTGGAAAGTGGCCACAGAATTCTAGTCAGACAGATGAATTAACAGGGTTACGGCAACATCACATGAAGTTAATTACAGCATAATTAAATCCTCAATGGTACAATATACAAGAACTAGAATGGTACACCTAGCTACTAATATGAAAATATATAAAGTTTTAACTTGTGGTGTTATAAAAACTAGCTTAGGCAGAAGAAATTTATCTAAGAGAAAAAGGCTACTTGGCTTTAAATATTTGTAATGGCATATCAAAGTATTTAGAATTGTTAGTATAACAGACCTAAAATTAATAAGGCAAGTTTCATTTCATAGATAGGATATTACTTATTAGAAACTGATATAAATATGTAGAGGTACAGCCGTTCTCTGGACGGATAACATAAATATATTTAACAGACACCTTAGAAATCCAATTTGTATTGAATAACTAATTCGTCAATATCTTTTATTCTCAGAAAATCTTATTTTATAAAAGGATTTTTATGCGACTTCATTTATACATAATAATGATGAAAGATTTTCTTAGATAAATTATATAATAATAATGAACATATAAGTGCAACACTGTCAAATAATATGCCAAAGTGACACATCAGTTGACAATGAATGATTTGTACAATACCTATAATTATTATATAATGAAGTCCTGTATAGTTAACCATCCTGGGTAGAAGAGTCATGAAAAAGAAAGTACTTTGTATAATGAATATTGATTGTAAAACAAAACATAATTATTTTTTTTAGTTTTCTATGCATATCTTGATTTCTATATAGTGAAGTAGGCTCTATGAGTCTATAATCTATATAGTGAACTAGTAGAAGTTCACACAGAGGTTTTTGCATTATTCTTTTCATACTATTTTGGTAATCTAGCTATGAGACATGCAAAGAATGTTGTCCCATTCAATCTGATATGCTCCCACCAGTGAATCTTCTTTTACTAATTCTTCTCTGTTTTGACCAAAGATTCTTCATTAGGAATATTTTGAAAGTGTAGCAACATCATTTGAAGGTGAAAAAAGAGTAAAGGAGAGATACATAATGTTGAAAAAATATCCCTCGACGGTCCTCTCCATTCTCCGGGAAAAAAATGAGTTTATAACATAATATTATAGAACTAAGGTCCACGATCATTATTCTGCAAACTGCATACAATTCGGTTCAGTTTTATTTTTATGATTAGTTTTTGAAGTTTTTTAGTACTCTGTGAGCAACAATTGAGCGAATCACTAATCTGATGCTCAAGAAGAAGATTGTACACTCTTTATTTTGATTACAAATTTGAATTTTATAAACAAACAATGCGTTTTCGGCCTTTATTTTAGATAGTAATTGTTTCCTAAAGTATATGAACGTTTCTATTATAAGTTCATTCAATTTTATACCTTTACAAGAATATTAAATGGATTTATTAAATCTAATTCCTAGTTGACAATCAAAACAAATGGTGTACATTCTTTTTCTTCAGGCTGAAAATTTCTTGAATTAGTAAGTCGGAAGTAAAATAGGTTTTGTAGAGTTTTAATTATAAAAATCTGTAAAAAGCATATAAAATTAAAAATATGCTACCAAATTCGATGCTGTTTGAAGCAAAATGATAAGAAACATTAGCTTCGTTGAATAAAACAATAAAAATATTTGCTTGGAGGGGACTTTTAAACGAATTACCCTATCTGCCACTTTCTTCCTTAACTGCCCATTTATTTTGTTAACTCAATCTCCATTTCTCTGTGAGTGAATGAACTATACTAAACGATTGTCTCTACATTAAAACGTTTAGTAGTTCCATTGCCACAGTAACCTTCTGTTAACTCGATACATTCTAGCTGTTACTTTATTTATCTCCTATTTTACCATTTAAGATAAAGTTTGACTCCTTCCATCATTTCACTTGTGTTTCATTTTGGGGATTTCAAATTGCTACATCAAGAGATGTGTCCACTGCATCAAATTATTTGAATTGCCGAATGCCGAGGCTTCTAATTCTGATATTTTACGCGCAGCGGATGCTGGATTCAATTAACTGGTCTTTGGTATTCAAGAAAATGCATTGGGAGCTTTGATCGTGAAATTAGAAATCATGAGACGACGGTTCAATTATCGCAAGAATTTTTAGTGAATAAATTGAAATGAACAATGTACACGTTTAAACAGCAGAATTCTATCTGAAACATATATCTAAATCAACAAAAAGTTTTACCGGACGGTAATTGATTGAATCGATTATAATGAAATATACATATATAGACTCAAATTGCAACAAATGTAAGATGGTTCGCAGTGATCAGATACTTATTTAGAATCAGAGTAATTGGAAAGTGGGTGTTGGTTTAGATTCATTTATTATTATTAAATGACAAGATTTTTTCTGATTCTTTATTTTACTTGGTTAAATATTGAAAAAGCTTATAGCAAAGATCTTTTGCTTCATTAATAATTTCATTTTTACAATCCACCTATTTATCATTAAGTAAAACTAACGAAGTAGGACATTTGTATGAATAATCTAGGATACAAAATAATTAATACAATTCCCAAACTCCAGGTGGTATTTCCGTCATTTCTGAGGGTAGTTTTGTGTAAGTGCTAAAAACCTGAAATGTTGGTTCCTTTCAGTGCATCAGAGCATTAACATTCATGAGTAGGAACGTCTGCAACTGGAAAAAAGGAAGTGGTCGAAAAAGTAAAAATGGAAATATGTATTAATAAACTTATCGAAAGAGAAAAATTGAATACATGACATCGTAAGTTGGACTATTGGATGCACTGGTAAGATAATTATCACATAATTAATTGAAGTTATGCGTTGATGCCAGAAGACAGGAGAATTAAATCAGGAGAAAGACTTGAAATTTGTTGATAGTTTAGCCGGGCATATTCTCAACTTATCTTTTAAAAATAATCTCCGTCCTAATTTTTGATGGACCCCCATACATTTATCCATTCCATACATCAATATTGTAAAAGCTAAATTCTTTCTCTCTGATATGTAAATAGAGAAGTGAAATATAGCTCTGCTTCGTGAAAATAATTTGTCATAACATTTTGGTGACCTCTTGAACCTACGTGACTAGATTGATAAAGAGCCAGGAATGTGAACCGATTCCTCATATTAAAACTCAACCTCAACAAATGTCATATAGCAAAATAATATTACATATTTTAATTAAAATGTATTACCTCTCCGCTGCTTTACTTTTAACGTAAGTAAAATTTAAAGTATATATTAAAAGAATTGCTCGCAGATGGAAAGGTTTCGTTTTTCAATCATTTATTATTTTAACTGTTTTCATATATATATATATATATATATATAAGATTTTCTATATTTGATGTTTATTTGATGAAGATAATCTAGTTTGTATGAGATAACTTATAAACATATTATATAATTTGTCTATTGAATGAACTATGAATTATGAATGAAATTATATATGTATCTATTGATGGCATTATTAGATATTACAAAGTGAGAGGACGACTATTTACTAAAGATAATTTTGATATAATTATTATTGTGATAAATATTACAAAATAATCTCTACAAATTACCTATCAAAAATAAGTTCCCTTACACATATTGAACCACACAAAAATGTTGTAATTTTACTCTAGAAAAAAGTGACTTCAGAAGTTCCGATTCGCATCCGTTTATTCTGGTAAAATTATTGATGTTACATCATTTCGAGACTCGAAAGTCTGGAAATATATATTTTTTTTAATATTCAAAATCCTTTTACTAATTGGCAACACAAAGCCTACTGACATAAATGAAAAAAGTTAAATGATTTAACTGAAATGTTTTGAGATTTCATCGGGCTAGATATTGTAATTACTTTCAAAAGGGAGAGAAAGAGAGGGTGAGTTATCGTGGGTCAAAGAAGATTCTGTTTTATGCCATTTCAATTCCAAACAATTTACTGTTCTTTTCTCGATGCAAGGAGGCAAATAATTTTTTTTAATTGATGATATCGTCTCATAATAATCCTATCGGCTGCAGAATTATATAATATAGTTAATATACCTATACACCCCAGCTGTAAAATTAATAATTATCCAATCGTGACTCTTTTTGTTGGGAATATCTAAAGACAATAGACTTTATAAAAAAAATTAA
Source organism: Caprella mutica (assembly GCA_947561585.1). Taxonomy (NCBI): domain Eukaryota; kingdom Metazoa; phylum Arthropoda; class Malacostraca; order Amphipoda; family Caprellidae; genus Caprella; species Caprella mutica. Next base: position 21,234 of record CANNZV010001395.1, on the reverse strand, counting down.
ATTTAATACTCTTTAATGACGAGATAAAGTTTTAGGTCACTGATTCTAATGAAACCTCTTATGAGTTATCTTAAAAGGTACAAATCATACACAAGTAGTTCGTATGCTCATTCACAGATTAGTTGCTGAATATACAGATGTTATCATATGATCCCGCAAATTTTTAAATTACAATGATACATATATTTATGAAAATTGTAAAAAGACTAATCCTTCATCTCCTACATTCTTTAATTCGTATTGAATAATCCAAATACATTTCTGGTTGATGAATTCATAATTACCTATTTAAATAGTCAACCTTTTTCCGAAAAAGATTTGAAAAAAGGCTAAAATTTTTGGGTATCAAATTAATGATGCCAAATCGTATAGCCAACAGAAAATTTACTAACTGATTGCATAAACAGATAGTTGGGGTTATAATTAACATGTCATGGTACAGAAAAATTGTTCAATCAAAAATGGCAGAGTTGTATAGTATGAATAATTTTGAGTGATCATATGAATTTTGAATAAATTTACCATCACGAATGAATAAATTGTTAAGTTTTTCTATTAAATTATCTAAAGACAAGATATGCTTATCTATTCAATTATGAATATATTTGAATTTTTTCTCCCGCGAAATCTGTTTTCATTCAAAAATGTTAGAGAAAATAGAATAAAATGTCAAGTCTCCATCGGCATAGAATGAATCTAACAGATGGGACATCTGGTAAAAATACTTTGAACATTCAAGTATGTCTCACGTTGTATGAAAAGAGGTATCCGGTTAATGGATTGTGTTAGATGAAAATGGGCAGTGTCTAGTGATTAGGCAGTGAAGATAAATATGGAACCGTTTGGTGTGGGACTACATTATATTTATTTTATTCTTGTATTGCAATGATACCTAATGTTTCTAAATTCATTTGATGCTTTAAAAATAATTTAGATGATTCTCCAGATATTGGATTACTTTTCCTCTCATACATTTATGTAAAATAATGTTCATTTGCGTTGCGGATAGTCACCTCTAGTAACCTAGCCCTAAAAGTTTTGTCACCATAACCTAAACGCTGACGAGAGAACGCCTGTCCTCTCTAAAAACTATTATAATATATTTACAAATTGACTGTTCTATAGTTTTTCTTCATAAAAATCTTTATTTGATAATTACACAATACACATCAATAATTTGGTATACGACAAAGAATAATTTTCCATTTAAAATAAAATTTACAAACAAGATAAGAAACAAATATTTCTTCGGTATTATTGTATTGGCGGGGATTATCACTGTGTACGGAACTGAGCAAGTTCCAAAGTTACTTAGACTCAGTTAGCCTTAAGGATTTCAATAAACTTCTTTTACTGGGACATTCACCCTAATGTTCACAAACACACTCGTGCATCTCATCACTGGAGTGAGCTCTGATATGAGCCTTATATATTTGAATATGTGCTCAAAAAATGAGTATTGTACGATTTATCACCTTTTTTGTCTAATCGTATTTGCTTATATGAAAAAGTATAAGTCATGAAAAGACAGCTTCCAAATCGGATCATAAATGGAATGATTATAATTTTTTTCCGCCTGCTCCAGCGGCTAGGTTACTAGGGATAAAGCAACACTTGCTTTATATTTATAACATAAACGTGAGAAAAGCTCAAAGAAAGTTAATTCAATGTTGAAATCAAGATATTCCGAAACTGTTGATTATCAAACTTACCGTAAATCTGGGAATATATTAACCATATTTGAAATCTTTACCGTATAGTTAAGGTTACTGACAGACATTGGATGGTGAATGAAGTGAGGTTGTGGAATGGAGCAAGAATTTAGATGAATATAATCAGAAATTGAGGAAACATGGTATTTCATAAATTAACATTTCATATCTTCCCTCGTCTCCAATATCTTCGTGTCAATTATTCAATTCATCTTGTTAGTGCTTACATCAATTGGCAAATGTTGTGAATTCACTGAGACTGAAAACGTCTCCCCAATCAAGTTGAAAGCTGCAGGAGTTTGCAGTTCGTATTAATTCAAATAATTGGTAGTGAAATGACGCACCAGCAACAGAATAAATTGATAATGAAGTGCCTTTATTTATGGATACTATATATTGCTCTGTATAATATATTCTATTTTTAGAGTAGAAAAATATACACGAAACTATATTCATTTTCTTATTTCGTACCTCACTACATAATTCGTTATTTTTTATTATAATATTTGCCATTATAAAATAAAATGTTAACAAAGTTAAAGCGTAGAGTGTGACGAATATCTTCAAAGTTATTCCGACAGCATTCAAATAAACATACTCAAGTTTTCTTTAACTTTCGAATTGGCTTAACTTACAGTCGAATATTAATAATATTAAATGATTTGTATATATTAATATAGAAACTTTAAAAATCTTTAAATTCCATTTATTTCGTCAAAATTTCTCCTCTCAAAGAAATGATTTTTTTAATGCTCTCTGAATAAATAGATATAAGAATGGACATAACCTTGATGAAATGTAGGTAATCTCTATAATGTAAATATTCTGAGATTATTTTATTCTGTAGAATTATTGCATAAATTCATAATATGATGCTAATAATGGTCCTTTGACATTCGTTGAAATTCGTATTAGATTTGTGTCTCTCTTGGAGGTGCGCAGAAGATTTCACTGAGGAAAATTCCACTGCGTAAAGTTCCACTGGGAAAATTCCACTGCAGAAATTTCCACTGAGGAATATTCCACTGAGGGAAAATCCACTAAGGAAAGTTCCACTATGAAAATTCCAATGAGGAATATTCCACTAAACAAAATACAATATTTAAAAATCAACCACAAACTTTTTATTTTGATTTCACTGAAAAATAATATGTAGTATTCATTATTCTCTACAACAATACTGTTCTGTCCAAATGGCAGTCCAGAATATATTTGATAAATTATTTTAGCTTAGTAGGTGATACTGTTCCAGCAAGTTGATAACTAAGAAACGTTAACTTCATTAAAATAATTATTTATCTCTGTTCAATGTTATACTAGTAGAGTGTAGGGCAGTGTGTCTAACCAATTAAGCTATGAAAATTTGAACTATATTTGTGTGAAACATTTTTGGGCAAGTTCTATTCTTACATTATTTTATTTATGTGTTTTCGATTATGTAATTGTACAGTTTATTTTTTCGCATTCTGCTTGGATATCAAGACAAAAATAGATTAACATTTCTGAAAGATATAGCACATAGCTTATATTGAAAATATAATTAACATATAAATACGAGGCAATTGACTCACGCTTGAAACGATCAGTGTGTGGATTTCAAGACAGAACATTAATAAATTATTTTTCATTCTTTTATTGTTGTTACTATATTTAATATGTTTAAATTGTAGAATTTGTCCACATCATTAATATATAGACTGATTGTACTCTTTTTGCTCATTGTCATTTGTTACAAATTATAATCTCGTATAACACATATTTTTATTTTCCCCTACTTAAAACTCGAAATTACATTCAAAGTGAATATTAACTTAACTATAATCAGATTTGCGGAACAAGATGGTAAATAAAATTTCGTTAATAGTAATTTGTAAGTAAAATTATCCAATCTCAGGAGGAAGAAGCTTAGCAATGCACAAAGAAAATATACACCAAGAAAATTTATATAATGATATTCACTTACATTTTATTAAAACAACTTAAAAAGGAACTGTGGAATGAATATCACAAAATCTTATACAATAAGAAGATGATAATTTCTGAAGTATTGTTTTAGAAAATAAGCAGTACAATTTATAAATTAATCTATATTCAGTGGAATTTTCCTCAGTGGAATTTTCCCCGTGGAATCATCCTCAGTGGAATTTTCCTCAGTTGAATATTCCTCAGTGGAACTTTCTGCAGTGTAATTTTTCCAGTAGAATCTTCCGCAGTGGAACTTTCCTCAGTGGAATTTTCCTAGAACTCTCTTGGAAGGGTAATTGTAGCTTCTTTTGATCAAGTTTGTATGTTCTGCTGAATTACACGAACAGGAAGAAAATTACAAGAGAAATTGAGAATGATTGTGTCATGATTAGCGAATATTCTTATAACTGATTTTGCTTATTTGACGAACAAAGATAGAACAACACATATAGCAATATTTTTCACTTATATTTCTAAGATATACATATAAACATGTTATAACCAATTAAATCTCGAAGTGATTTTAACCTTAGCCAATTATGTTTAAAATATGAATTTCCACCTTACGGTGATTCAGGTCTGGTGATTATTCCATGAATTAAATAATTGTATTTAACATAGTTACATATTTATAACATATGATCAGTCAGTATATATTTTTAACAAAGTTGATTCCTACCCTAAATAAATTTTTACTCTTCAGCATTTATTACTAATTTGTGAATTTCTATTCCAATAATCTGACTAATAACATTGGTAATTACAGTCACTGATTTTCTCGCATTATTAGATTGGATAGAGACTGTCTGGTCCCTGGGACCTTTAACATCACAGGACATCAGGCTTCTACTCATTGAAAAATTTGCAAATCACCAGAATTGACTTCAATCTAAAATGAAATAGATTTCTATATGAACCCTTAGAATATTAAAATTTTGAATATTATGAATATCATAATCACCTATTCAATAATGTTCGACATAGTACAAATTAATTAAATTTTTAATAAGTATTTCTCCTAATTGTAAGACTAAAAAGTTACAGTTGGTAGGAATGGATACTATCGTTTGGTTCTATATAAGATGTCAACCTTGTTATCACGAAATTCTTTGTAGAATATATTGGAGAGGGTCCCATCACTAATATTCCTATGTATCATGACTATATTCAAAACATGCTTGATTTTCAGTCATTGAAGTAATACATGCTATTGCTTGGCTACTAATTTTTCCTGAAGGGCAAAACAATAATAAAAAATTATCGATAGATACAAGTTGACCTGCATCTATGAAATATTTCAATTTGTTCATTTGGTTCATTACAAGGCCAATGGTTAGAAAACAGTTTTATCCTCAGTAAGACTCAACATGGAACAAAGTCACTTCCGATTTTGTTTATTCCCAGAGCTTGAATCCAAACCTAACAGGCTGTTCTCGTTAACATATTATGCCTTATACACTATACAGTTCATAACATAATTTCATCTGCACTAATAAATTGTCCTCCTATGACATTTTCTGCTTTTTTATTATAATGTTCAAATAGTGTTCTCACTTATCAGTAGAGTTCGGATTTACAGTTCTAACGAAACTAGTCGAAATAGCGCCCAAAAAAATTTTAGCCCTAAAAAAGAGTTTTAAAGTCGGTTAAAAAAGTCCTTATACTAGATGAGTGTGTGCTAAAATTGATTCCTTTCATTTGTTTTATCTACATTATAAAAACTTTTGGAAAAAAAAAAATTCCACAGTAACTATGCGCATTCTTCTTTATATGTTAAATGTTGTTTTTTAATTATTATTCACAGAACTTACACGACATTTTTTTTGTTGTGTACGTATAATATCATATATACAAGACTATGAGTTTGATAAATAGTATATAAAACCCATGTTTTTTTATTTATACGTAGCTTTTATTTTACAAGGAACTTACAATATGAAAAAAAAACTGAACATAATTTACCCATAAACTATGTTGTCCAAAACATAGCCAAACATGAAAATATAATTATGAAACTCAAATATAACAGCACAAACCAAATGCAAAAACATTAACTATTATTTATCATTGATATAATAGATATGCTACTTTTTAATGAAATAATTTCACATCAATACAAATTTACAAGACATTTCCAACATTTTATTGACATTTTCCGCTGTCATACTTGGTCTCTAGTCGCTTAACATCATTTTCACTTTTGAAAAGCTTCTTTCAACTTCAAAACAGTTTCGGGTGGTTTCACTTTGGCCATGTTAACTAACAATGACGTGCATAAATGTGTGTGCTCAAAGTAACTTCTTTACACAAAGAGAGAAAGTAATCTGTCACAATAAATATCATACATACAATAAATAGCAATACTACCATGGATTTTTTTTGTGTATATCTTCATATATCATTCCATGGATTTAATAAAACTACATGATATTATACTGCACTGAGTTGTGATTTATTCATTTTTCGATTCAGCATAATTTACCAATAATTATGCTCGTACGTTCTCTATGGAATATTACTAAAAAAATGTGAATGAAATAGCAAACTAATTTTAATGTCTCTAAAATGTATAATTTATCAATAACATAATATATTTTGCTAGTAAAGGATGGTTTATCATAGGTTGTATAGTCGTTTATACTATAATTACTATTCTATTAAAAATAGCTTTTATCGTCAAATTAGCGTTTATGCTATAAGCATTATAGAAAACAATTTTTATGGTCAAAATAGCGCTTATAGCATAATAACTATAAGTCTGGGCTTCTATGATAACATTACTGCTAAGCGATATCTATAGTGGCAACACTTAAATATTTTGTTTCATATAATTTAGAAATATTGAGTTGAAATAATTTACTTAATATGGCACAAAAGAATTACATTTGACCCACCATATCACAGTAACATTAAAAAAAATAATATCAAAACATAATGTACAACTTACAATTTACTGGGTACCGATCCAGATATCATGAAATGAACCAGGCGTCGTCTATCAGTTTTAAATTTCAACAATAGCTAAATTGGTAATCCATGCTTTTTATGGGACATTAGTTTATCTGGTAACTTTAATAACCGCTCGGCAGAAATGTTTTAAACTTAACCCTAATGTGCTTCACGTATTTCTTTTGAACACATCGTTTTTAAATTACTTTATATCTGTCATGTCGTTCCTTTAAACTAATCAGCCTTTCATGAATTTTTTCCTACATAAATAAAAATAAATTTTTGCTTTAAAAGTTAAAAAATATTTACATATCGGCGTGAATCAGCGTAATTAAAGAAATTAATCGCAATATGATGACGTGTGGAAACATAGTTTATGTTCAGGTATAGAAAAAAAGAAAAGCTTGGTACCCGTTAATCACATATCAGTCTAAACGATTTCATGGAGAACACATACACGGGCGAGAAACATAACTTCTCTTCCACCCAATCACAGCTCTGCTCTCTTCAATATACTTATATATTAATTTTTCCTTATATGTTCAATATATTTACTTGAAATTTTTGACCCATTAGTATAATATAAATACTAACAACTTTTAAAAAATGTATCAGCGTATGTACATTTGTAAATAAGACATGTGTTTTTTAAATACATAGTGAAGTTTTCCGATAACTTCTGAACCTCAAGCTCATTAGGGTTAACACTAAGTATCACATCAGTTTTATTTTCCTCTTAAAGATACCATTATATAAATTGGCCCTGAGAATTCCATTCAATTTTCATCAATTGTTTGGAATGCTTAATGAAGAAGAATATTAAGATCCTGTCAGACTCACACTCTACAGTTAACAAATTATAAAGTTGCAGATACTCGCAATGTTATATGCTGGATTCTTTCATAATTGGAATATTGAATTAAAATCTGCATTATTTTCAACGATAATTGATAAATTAGTATTACATGTATAATTACGGTGAAGTCACTTAATGAATAAAGTCATTTAAATTATGTAGAGTAATAAATAAATTGTCAATACCCACAAATTTGTCTAATTCTTTTCACCTCGAAAAATAATAACAGTACATTACTTGTCTATCAGTGGATTAAGGTTTCAAGATATTGATCACTGGAGAAATATAAATTGTTGTTTGATATTTTTAGTTACTTAATAGGAATTATTATTTATGATGATGATAATTTCCCTATATAAGAGGATTATATGAACATAGATTTGAAATATTGATATAATCGAAAAAATATGTATACTGAACTTCATAATTAGATTCCATATAAGCTAATATTACATTATTAGTTATTTATTTTTATCATAATTCTGCTCTTCGACATTCGAGAGGGACATCAGTCAACGATGCACCATCATTCCACACCACTTTTACTTCAATTTGGAAACGAGCGTTTAGCGCTCATAAGAACTCGACCCTCTGCGTAAACAGTCTAATGTTCAAAATTTCAATAAATAATTCGAAGAAGATTGATTATTTTTTACGGAACTAACATACAAATTCATTTGAGTAATCAATTGCTACATTCAGGTGTATAGCTAAAATTTTACAGCCATCGATTTTTCTTTTGTTCAGAAATAGAAGGAGTCATCTTGTAATGGATGTGCGGTTTTCATGTTTCCTTTATTAAGATAGTATAATCATATAAACTTCTTCCTCTCAATTGAGTTTAGTTCAAATTTGGTAGATCAGTTATTCCAAAATGGGAGTAGTTGGTCTCTTTGATGGGGTAGCATTTAATCTGACCAAAGGGCTTGATAATTCTGAAACTAAAAATTGCAAATCAGCTAATGTTGAGCACATTTAGTAGATAGTGTATAAGTACTGCTACACTGAAAAAAAATACGAGTCAATTTGACTCAAACTTTGAACTGACAGTTTGTCCCAAAACTGGCGCAAAAATGAGAGTCAATTTGACTCATCCCAATATTTTACTCATATACAAGTGTCACATTGACTTCTAATTCATAGTAAGATTGACTCAGGTAGAGTAAATCAATAAAAAAGTCTCCAATATTGGAGTTTTGCCAGTTTTTACTCATGCGAATAGAAAATTATCTCAGTGATACATCAATCATCACAGGTCATGATGGGTAACATCGGAGATTGTTATGGGAACATGTTTTCAATTATATTTGGGAACTACTTAACATTCTCATTTTGCAAATATATTTTGAAATAACACAGTGCGATCTATAAGATGACAAAAATCACTTATATCAAATTCGAATTCAATAATAATTATTTTTAACTAATTTTATTTCTATTTAAAATAAAAATTAGGGAGCAAGTATTTTTTGAAATAATTAAAAAATAATGTTTTTAAGTATGTTTCGATTGAGTTTCAAATGTATTTTCAATAAGTAGCGGATACTTTTAAAAAAAAAATAGTAAATGAGTTTAAATGTTTTCTTAATAATTCTTAATTATGTTTTAAATTAGTTTTTATTATGTTTTAGATAAGTTTTACATATATTTCAGTCAAGTTTTAAAATAGTTCTAACACCATATTACAATATTCTCTACATAATTTTTGAACCAATACAATACTATTTCAAATCATTTGATGCCGTTTCTTCTTCAAAGATAGAGTCATTCTTCAATACAGTGACAGGTTTTTAAGAAGGTATTTCCTGTCAATATTGACTCTGTAGGAACCATTGCTATGAAATATCAACAGAACAACAATAACAAGTTTTTGTCTTCCTTTTGATGGAGGTAATATTTACCTTTATAAGATAATTACACATTATATATTAAAGTTTATGTTAAGGTTCCTAATTTCGTTTCAATTTTGAATGATAATAGGAATGTGTATACAAATTGATTGTATGTTGTAATCTAACATCTCTAATTTACTGAGTTACATACTAGTTTGTACTTTTGATAATTAATATGAGTTCTATAGTTCCTTTATTATTTCCTTTAAAAAATATACACTTGAAATATACAGTTGTTTTTTATTATTTTAATTTTACTCCAGAAATAGAATATAATTTGCAATTAGCATTTTTAGATTTTATATAGTACTGTAACTAGGTGGGAAGACTATTTTCCAAACTCTGTTTTTACAAAGTCTTCATTTGCAGGTGTAAGAACAAGTATTTATTGTTTTTCTTCAATTAATTTTGAACTCAAGTGTTTATCGAAATGTATTTTTCGAGCATACACTATATTCAGCAACAATTTTCATTTTTACAAGGATATAAATTTTTTAAAGCCACTTTTAGATAGAACAGTTTTTGTACTAATTTTATGGCAAAACAATTTAACAAATATTTGGTTAAATTTTCAAACCAACTGAAAAATAAGCATACATATTTCATGTTTTTCTGCCATATTTCTCAATGAAATCAAAAAGTTCAAAACATGACATTCTAAAAGTTATTTTTTGCATCTGTTTCTTTTAAAATTGTTTCAACAAACAAATTTACAATATGATAATTATTAAATTTCAAAGAAAAACTCCAGCTGTGGTGCAAGCTCCCGTAATTTACCACTTCAGTTGCAGGCTGTGCCCGTCTGATAACGTTTGCATGTAGGCTTGTAATCTCGATATGTGGATAGCGAAGTATGCAAGGTGGAGCTATAGAATCAATAGAATTTAAGCATCTCCACCTCATTCAACCATTAGAGAGCATAATGAATAATGGAATAATGTAATTTTCAAAGATTATTTCAAGAGAGTTTAAACTCTACCTAAAATAGTGCAAATTTAATTTTTTTTAGAATCCCTTCATATTTTTAAAACCGAACCATCACTAAACCTCCAAAATAGTTCATTTCCTCTTTCGATTGTAGATAACAATTTTTTTATCTTTCTTGAACCCTTCATTTTATCTTTTACGCAACTTTTTATACTCAAATTTCATATTACCTTTGAAAAGAATTCATATTTGAATAGAAACTTTAGATTTTATAAATAGTGAAATTTCTTGATATGCTTTCAGCTTTTTCCTTCATTTGAATATTATGCCCTTCTCTCTATTTCCCTTTATTTTATTTCGTAAATTTATGTTTCCGTTTGTTTCCCTTTGCTCACCAGAACGAACTTCTGTGACTAATTATCTTCCATTTAATTTGGTTTAATTTTTTTCATAGTTTCGTGTAGCCTAGAAACGATTTTAGTTTTGAATTTTTAATCCATTTTCATTCGATACTCAAATTATATTATATTTTAATAGTAATTTATGAAATAATTATAGAATAAAAAAATTATTCACTTAACAAGATTATGCAAATTATTGTAAAATATCAAATTAAATTTAAGGAGTATTTGATTTATTCATTTATTATAACTTCAATAAATTTGAAGACTAAAAAATATAAAAGCTATAACCACCCAAATGTATTATAATTTATAGAATTATAACTTTTTCATACGTCTTGATTAATTATTCTAGAACCAATAAGAATTTAGAATATATCCTAAAATGTCTCTTCTTTTCGTATATTTTGGTTGCATATGTGAAGAAGGGATCATAAATGGAGTACCGAACTGTAAGAGTTAGATTCGACTGTTCATTAATTACAGTTATTTATTGATTCTAGAGCAGCTACCAGCTATAGCTGCACAGGCATATCTACATAAACCGAAAAAATTAAACGTTTTTAAATAATTGAATTCTTTTCAAGTGATATTGGAAAAGTAACCTCATGGAAAAGTAACCTGTGATAGTGAAATAAAATATTATTCACAAAAAATGAATCGATATTATGAAACAATTGAAGACAAACGTTTTTAAGACGTTTGTGATAAAAGCGTAAATGTATACGGCACAGAAACCACTTTGTATTACCCGTTGTCTAAGAAGACCGAAATGGTCCACACACATAGACAACGTGGCATTATTTCATATAGACAACTTCACATTTTTGCCATACAATATTATTCAAATATATTTGAGGAAAGTAAAGTATTAATATGCAAGATGTATATATAAGATTCATAAAAAATATTTATTTTGATGGGACCGTACTTGGTTTTTTGGAAAAAAAATTAATTCAGCTATGTTTCTTAAACTAAGTATCCTCCAATAAAATTGAATTCTCTATCGTTTTTGTTCGTCGCATTTTTTCGATTAGACCATTTCCAAATTTTGAATCATTTCCAAAAAGCCAAAGGCTTGTACAATTTTGAAGCTAGGACATTGTTTTTTTTTCGTATTCGATTTTCCTGAAATTTCTCTAGAGCTGTAGGAGATTGTTTTTTTTTTGGCGTTCGAATTGGCTTTCAAAGTAATAATTTTTTCGTGAAAAAAAATCTTTCTTTTTTCTCAAAATTCAATATTCCGAACATCAAAAAAAAAAGCTCCTAGAGCTCTACAGAATTTCCTGGAAAATCGAATGCAAAAAAGTCTATATGCCGTAGTTTCAAAATTGTAAAAGAATTGGGCTTTTGAATACCAAAATTGGTCAATTCTGAGATGTGACAGATCAACGTATTCGAAGTTGCCTTGTACCTGGCAACAATCTGACACCCAACATCCACCCCTTTTGAGATTATGAAGTGCCAATGATTGGACTGTAGCCAATAGCTATTGTGTGTGGTCTCAGAAGCAAGAACTTTACCAGATATGGCGAGATAATTAATAATAACATATTATTAGAGACTGGTAGGGAGTGTGTAAACCATTAGGGCCACCCCTTTCTCTCTCCCCCAGTGGGTTATACTGACTATAGAGCTCTGATATTTCACTTAAACATCTGGAAGTGTACTAAGTAGCTATTTACGAAATATTAAAAATATAAAATTATGAGATTTTCACAGTTACGACCTCAAATTTTACACTCAAAAATGTATTTTGATTTTACTACAGACACTTATCAAACCGGTGGGCATTCACAGATTATAACCAGTTTTGCAAACACTCTTGAGTCTAACGTCTCTGAGTTATATAGTGTGGAGTGTTCTCAACTGAAACGAAAAATAATGAAAATCTTTCCCATCAACCTACCCTTGTAATCTTTCGTTTACTGACACTTTATCAATTTTTATTAACCCTAATCAGACTGACAAAATATAGGTCTCTAAAAGATTGAGTGCGTAGGATTCGCTACACATTTGATATTCTGGAAACCAGTGGTTGAATTGTATGACATTTCGTCAGATCGTAGCTTTTTTCTAATAAATGTACTGTGCCAAATTCTTTATACCCACGATTGATAGGGACAAAGTTATTACATTGAATGTATTCTGTATGAATTGAGTAAGTTACACAGGCTGTGGGGTGAAATTGGGGTTGCCATATCTAGAGGTACTGTGTACGTGAGGATTTGCCAAGTTTCTGTTATTCCGAGGACAGTTAATTGCGAATATTAACTATAAATTGGTAAACATGATTCATTATGTTAATTGTGATAAATGAAAAACATTGAAGTACTAATCATTAATTTATTTACTCTTCTAATTGATTCCTTGGTACGTAGCGACATCTAGCAACTATGTGTACGTATGTGCGTTAGTGGCATGTGGGAGTACTGTGGGGGTAGTCACACGCATATATTCTCAGTGAATTATATAATTATGTTCACTTTCATCCTTGTTATAATTTTCTTGTTGGCATGTGAGAAAAGTTAGAGTATGACCATTTACAAATGTATCTAATGAAAAAAGTCATTAAATCTTTGTTATTTCAAATCGAGTACAAATATGTAATTTCTATTCTAAAGTCTTGTCGAGCTTAAACTCCTCAGTTCGTCATTTAAATTTTGTAAAGTTATTTCGTGAACTCTTATTGTTTCAAATAAATAAATAGCTCTTCTGGCGCACCAAGATGTTAGGAGTTTACTTAATAAGCTTTGTCACAAAAGTGAGACAATTACGTTCATCGAGCTATGGTTTTTATATATGTTTTAGTATCTTGAAAGTGTTTCTGTTCAATGCACTTAACTGCGTCATCTAGAAGTCTAATGAAAGTAATTTGATGACCCTTTTGTGCATTGCGATGAAACAGCTACGAGCTCTTGAAAAATATAAGTGCATCAAAACTTCAGTTTCATGCACTTTAGTGTCTCGCTTCAAAGAGAAAGCTTATAGAGTAAACTTGAAACACCTAGGTGCATCAAAATTTGGTATCTACTTATGGTCATCACTCCCTCTGATTTATTAAAAAAAACTTTGTTATTTAAAACTTCTCCTGATATTAATTTGATTTTATAATTCATCCAAATGTTGTTTCAAGACAGTTCATTCGTATGGAATAATACGAGATGTTTTTTTTAACTTCTGATAATGATAATTGTTATTTCAAGTCTGTTTATATTTCATTATTGAATCTAAAATCAGATTCAATCGTAATTAATATTTTGAGGGTTGAAAATGAATGCTACTCTTCTGCATAACTCTTAAATGAGTGTCCGATAGATCACGATAGACAATCCACCCTAATACAAATGCATGTCATGTTATGCTTATAATTGTACCCAGAAAAATCCTATATGTAACCAGATGTATTCCGTAATATGGATCCAAATAATGAAACACAGTTTGAAATCAAACTTCAAAGTATCCAATTTCTGTCAAATTGAAGAAGTTAATTATTCCAGATCTGTACATCTGTTTAATTAACTAACGCCATTTAAAACTAATGTTACTTCAAACGAAAGGAGATACTGATATTTTGAATGAGTATTACATCGGCTGAATTAACAATTATATTGTGAAAAATAAATACCTGATAAATATTTCAAAGCGACAATATTATATCAGAAACAACACATATAATTTCAAAATGTGATTATTCAATGCTCATTCAGGCTTAAATGCGTTAAAGAAAACACACAAAAAAAATGTCATCCGGTATTTAGTTTACATCAGAAAATTGGTATTTCATACCTACTTGAAACCATTAACATATCATATATTATTTTCCCGTAACGAACGAAAATATATAACAGGATTCTTTGAGCTATTGGTAATTTGAACTGTAAGTTAATTAACCTCCAAGAATCACTTTCAGTCTTTCGACTCCGAATCTTTTCGACAATATTCCATTGACTTCTCTTTTTTCCAGTTATTTAATTTACATGGCTAACGACTCAAAGAACTGAGTCTGAAACCTCATTCGGATGCAAGATGAAAAGTTATAGTGGGAAGCTATGGCTATAAATTATTGGGGAAATTATGCTGGAAACAATGGTGGGATTATATGGTGGGGAGTTATGATGGAAGAATATATGGTGGGAAGGTATGGTGTGAAGTCATGGCGGGAAATTATTGTGGGGGGGGGGGGGGGGAGGTAACTAGAGCTATCATGTGAATTCACCGAAAGTTAATAAGGGACATAACCCAAAATTACATATTGATGTATAGGATTCCGTTATTATTTATCATAAAGAGTATTCTTTTATAGGGGTTATATATATGGAATTGGAAAATATGTATTCATGAAGGCTTTCTTTTTAGATATTTAATTATTTATATGTTCACGATATTATTTGTTGCTGATAATTGTAATGAAATATTTTTTTCTTCTTTGCTTCACTTCTTCACCAAATATATATTTGCTCACAAACTATCTAATTGTTCAAATTCATAAAACAATTATTTTATCGTCTCCTAAATATATATGAATACAAAATTACACTCACCACCTACATGGCTATTGCAGAATTTCTATCATAATTTTAAGAAAAAAATATTAACTTGAATTATACGATCTAGGTAACATCAAAGGTACATCGAATAATATTCCCAATTGAAGGGCAAAAATGTGTAGTGGTCTATTTGAAGAAAAGTGAAAAACACTAGTGGTGAAAACTATTTGGTCTATGTAGATATATCAGTTCCAATTTCACCCTCCTGTGATAAAAAGCTTAGGGGATCATGTGCTCCAATATTATAGACCACTTAGTTTTCAGGAGTTAAGATACGCACTCAGTGATCTATGGTGACACTCGGCTCTATTATTTGTAACGCTGCCTCTGATTGGTCGACTGGATATTTTCTAAGCGGAAGAAAATATTTCAATTTTTAGCCGAGACTGAAGTATTTTTATAATAATTAATTAATTAGCACATAGGGTGCAGATAAATTTATTTAGTTATTACTCATTCAGAGAACAAATTGTTTGTAATAAAATATATTACTAGTATGATATCATACATACTTTTACTAAATTATTAGGCAATAGTGTTTACTAGGTATTTAATTAAAAATAGGTATGTACAACCTAGCTGTTATGTTTTAACAAAAAATTCTATGTGTCCATTCATTACTCAGGTATATTTATATTATAAATAGGTAGTGGGTACCCATATTTTAATAGGTGTATAATTTATCTTATCTTCCTAATAAATGCAATAATTTTGTCTAGTTACACTTTTATTTTAGGTATTAAATTGAGTAATTAGTGTGAATTATAGTACCCACTATAACTACATTGTAGCCTAATTAATTTTATAAAGTGGGTAGTAGCTACCAAAAAATTAAAATACAATGAGAATGGTATTGAAAGAAATTGAAAACCTCTTACAAAAAAATTAACTGTGCATAAGTTTGTATGGCAATAAAATATAAAACACTATTTATTTTTATTAACTAAAGCTAATTTATGAAAAGTATAGGGTATGTTCCGAATTATCGGTCGGTTTCACATCTTCGGTCATATAAGAAAAACTGTATGATTATTTTTTTTTTCTTATAATTGGTATCCGTGATACCGGCAGGTTTCTTGGATACCAATTTAAATAAATATCATATTATCATATTATTATCTTAGATGAATGAAGGTGTGAAACTGACCGATAATTCGGAACTTACCCTTTGTAGAAATACCTACCTCCATTATTTTTAACTTTGTTTTGTATAAGGTTTCTTAATTAGCTAGGTACTGATTGAATTATTTAGCTATCAATTAACCAAAAATTTTAGTTTCTATATTATAAATTTAAATAACTACCTAGCTAGGTCTACCCAAATGCAAATATACTGCTCATGTACCTGAAAAATAACCAGGTTCATAAATATGATTATTACCTAATACATATATCTACCAACTAACTATAGTTATTAGTATCAAAAGAATGGTTAAAATTCCCATTAGTTAAAACTTAAAATATAGGCTTTTATTTTTCTGAGGAAGTAAACCTTTAGCCAATCTTTAACTCCCTTTTGAAAAATCGATAAAGGAACATGAATAATACATCAAATTTGATGTCACCGTTAGGTAAGTAGTTATGATTTCTTTCTAGCATTTGTAACTACAATTACCTATCTAGTTTATGCAGGTACATCTCTTATTGAGTGAATAAGTTATTATCTCTATTGGTAGATAATGCCCGTCGGTAGAAAATTGCAAACCTAAAAACAATGGGTGAATTAATTACTACATTGTAGCCTAATTAATTTTAGATGGTAAGTATTAGCTACCAAATTATAATATAATGAGATTGGCATTGGAAGAATTTGCATATACGAGAAGTTCTTACATAAAATTAAACTGTTCATAACCTTTTGGGATAAATATTAAACACTATTTATTATAAATAATTTCATTACATCTCGAACAGTGGTGACCAGAAGATAATGCATCTCACGTATTTCGATTGATATTCATGTAATTAATAAGTTAGCTTACTATTAGTTGATTAATAATATTGTTACTTTACAAGAAGACATGTATTTTATTATATTGAAATTGGATGTAATTGGTGAAAAATAATGTTGGTATTTTATTTCAATATGGCAAAACATAAAAATTAATGTGAATCACTGAAACATTCCAGTAATTAATGCGCAAAAAACTAACACATTTCCATATTTCAAAATTATGGGATATTATTGTTCATTAATTAAAATCTAGTAATTGTATCTTGTATTAACATTGATACCATAAGGCATAGGTTATAAATAATATATCTCTGTTAGTATCAAGAAAAACATTGACCAATAAAATCTATGAAATTTAGATACAAACAATGTATTTGATATCTTGTTTCTATCTGTATTTTAGGGAAGTGTTCTACCACAGGTACATAGTAATCACACGATAGGTTATTCTACTTTATATATCAACATTAACTTTGAACACCTGTGTGCTAAGAAAGCACTAGGTGTTAAGGTACCTAGTTTAAATGACGCAGAATTAAAATTACACTAGCTAGGATGAAGAAAATTGGAACACACTTTACTATATTTAAGCATACATTGACAATAATGGTTAGTTAGCCAATGTAAGTGATTTAATTATCAATATCTAATGATTCTTCATTTTTTAATACAGTTTGAAATCAACATTAGTTGGGAAGACAATAGTCATCTTAACCATCGCGATTAACCTCCTAACTGATTTCTACAAGATTCAACATTTTCATTAATTTTACTAGAACCTTCCTTTTCACTACCAACCAGTGTTACTAATACTTATAAAATATTATTCATTAAATATAAGATTAATTATATAATATTGTTTCAGAATCTTGTGAGTAATTCTAATCAAAATAAGAGTTAGGCACCTGGTGCAATATAGTAAAGCCAATATCTTTAAAAACTATTTAATACTTTCAAAAACATAACACACCATTTGATAAATATTGCATTGTATTAATTTAGTAGAGGTTTAACGTCTGCTTCGGAGCAAACGCAATGTGACTGCAGTCAAAAGGAAACTAAATACAAGGGACTTGAAGGTGCAGTCAGAAAGAAAAGTGGCTCCATGAACAAAACACTCATGGATGCAGAAACGCTACTTCTTGAATGCAGTCACTTACCAAGGAATGCGACGAAACGGGACAAAAGCACCAGTGACTGCATTCACGGATGGAAGAGGAAAATGAAGAGGAGATAATAAATGAAGTTCCTAATGAAAACCTCGTAGTTAGTTGAAGAGCATAACCCTAGCGCTATCCTCTAAAACTTCATGTAGCGTTAAAAAAAGGATAATTGTGAAAAAAACAACCCGTAATCCAAATTACAACAGTTCGGAGACCACGGGACGCCAGGTGTAGGTCTTCAGCCCACCCCCCATTCCCCCCGATTCGGTCAGAGAGAGCCACACTGTCTTGTGGCTATTTGTACATGTACAGACTACGGATACGATTCATAACATATAACCGTAATACAACTGTTTATCTACATTGAATATTACTAAATATTCCACTCAATGAATTGCATGTACTACATTTAAAAGCTTAGGTTAGCATAAGGAACCAACCTTTTTCCTATTGTTTTTAGGTGAGAAAGTGATTTACATGTCTCTACCTAGCTAGGTAGCGTATTCTATTTTTTATCAGATATTATCGGAACTGATCCGAAAACTTTCATGTGATAATAATTCATTGAACACATTGTACATAATAAAAGGTCGCTTATTCAATATGTCACATATATAATCTTTTGATGAAGTTTGAGGTAGAGCTTATATTAATGAATAATGATTTATTTATTTAACGATTTAATATTAAAGCGTATTTATTTTTCTAGCCGATATTTAGTTCGTCAATCATATGTATACATATAGCTATTACGGACTTTATTATGAATGAAAAATCTGTATGAATATGAAAACCTTCATCTAAAATGTGTATGCAATTCAATTATGTCTTTTTAATATCGAATCCTCTGATATGTACCAGTTTCCCAACTCATATGCAGACTTTTTTCGCTGCCATTTAGTTTGTTATACCTAGTTTTAATCTTATCTGTTTACGTTGTTGGTATAATATTTAGTTCATCTAAATTCTAAAGTAATAGTTATGCCTAATCCCATCATAGTTAAACACATTATAATGAACCAACGTCAATATTTTCCATTCATCACAGTTTTTTAATCCGCAAGATTCAATTTTACCTCGATTAGTATAATTCGTAACATGTAGGTTTTAAATAGAATAGCCAAAGCCTCTAGCTGTAATAATGTTAAGCAGGTAGGTAGTTACGGATAGTTTTCTATACTCTAAAATCTACATTAAAATGTACCTAGTAGTCTGATCAGTGAACTTGCGTGCTCACTTCATAGTTTGTATTAGATAATAGGTATTTATTAAATATAGTTAATCATATTTAATATGTAGATAATAAATAATTTATCACTGTAGTTACAGTCCATCTAATATAAACTTTATCTTTTCATAAAAACTGTTATATTCTAGGTAATTGATATAAAGTTTTATTCTATGGCATATAAATGCCTATTATCATATTAAATTCACAAAAATATAGTATGTAGTCGAATCGAAGTTTCTTGTTTCTTAATAAAAATTATATTTATTATAGCGAAATGTTACCTAACTAGTAATTATTACGAAGCTATGTAGGGTAAGTTCCGAATTATCGGACAGTTACGCATCTTCAGATACGGAAGAAAGAAAATATATAATAATAATTACCTATTTACCTTTTATATCAATTGGTATTTCAATACAATTTGAAAAAAAATCAATGTACCTATATATTTTCTCTCTTCCGTATCCGATAATGTGGAACTGTCCGATAATTCGGAACTTATCCTACCTATTTAACTACACTTTGAGCTATCATAACTTTTTAGAATAATAATGTATCTTGACACTCATATTATGTATCTAAATATAAAACTAAATAATTCATAAATGAACTTTTGAGTTCTAAAATGTACAGAAATGTTAGCCTAAGTATTCTGACATTGCACAATAAATAAAGTGAGTGTGAGTTGGTAAAGCCAACACACAAACGCACAGGGAATATCTTAGGACGTGAATAATAGTGTACACACTCGTATTAACTATTAGAAATATCCTCATGAAACATGGCTACTGTCTTTTTTAAAACAACAATATTTTTCCATTCAAAACTTGATTCATCATTATTGTGTTCTATTTTTGTAATTTCATGAATCGTTAAAAAAAACAGGTACAGGTATCTCCGTATCAGGTGAATCATGATAAACTGACTCTTTTCATCTCTCCTAGTAGATGTAGATACAGTAGACTGTAGATACATTAAGACTGTAGATACATTAAGACTGTAGATACAGTAGACTGTAGATACATTAAGACTGTAGATACATTAAGAATGTAGATACATTAAGACTGTAGATACATTAAGACTGTAGATACATTAAGACTGTAGATACATTGAGACTGTATATACATTAAGACTGTAGATACATTAAGACTGTAGATACATTAAGACTGTAGATACATTAAGACTGTAGATACATTAAGACTGTAGATACATTAAGACTGTAGATACAGTAGACTGTAGATACAGTAGACTGTAGATACATTAAGACTGTATATACATTAAGACTGTAGATACATTAAGACTGTAGATACATTAAGACTGTAGATACATTAAGACTGTAGATACATTAAGACTGTAGATACATTAAGACTGTAGATACATTAAGACTGTAGATACATTAAGACTGTAGATACATTAAGACTGTAGATACATTAAGACTGTAGATACATTAAGACTGTAAATACATTAAGACTGTAGATACATTAAGACTGTAGATACATTAAGACTGTAGATACATTAAGACTGTAGATACATTAAGACTGAAGATACATTAAGACTGAAGATACAGTAGACTGTAGATACAGTAGACTGTAGATACAGTAGACTGTAGATACAGTAGACTGTAGATACAGTAG
>CANNZV010001394.1:0-157553 GCA_947561585.1 Caprella mutica | reverse complement strand
GTACAGATATGGGTAACATATGGTACAGATATGGGTAACATATGGTACAGATATGGGTACCATATGGTATTGATATGGGTAACTTATGGTACAGATATGGGTAACATATGGTACAGATATGGGTAACATATGGTATTGATATGGGTAACATATGGTACTGATATGGGTAACATATGGTACAGATATGGGTAACATATGGTACAGATATGGGTAACATATGGTATTGATATGTGTAACATATGGTACATATATGGGTAACATATGGTACTGATATAGGTAACACATGGTACTGATATGGTTAACATATGGTACAGATATGGGTAACGTATGGTACAGATATTGTTAACATATGGTATTGATATTGGTAACATATGGTACTGATATGGTTAACATACGGTACTGATATGGGTAACATATGGTACAGATATGGGTAACATATGGTACAGATATGGGTAACATATGGTACTGATATGGGTAACATACGGTACAGATATGGGTAACATATGGTACAGATATGGGTAACATACGGTATTGATATGGTTAACATATGGTACTGATATGGGTAACACATGGTACCGATATGGGTAACATATGGTACAGATATGGGTAATATATGGTACAGATATGGGTAACATATGGTACAGATATGGGTAGCATATGGTACTGATATGGGTAACATATGGTACAGATATGGCTAATATATGGTACAGATATGGGTAACATATGGTACAGATATGGGTAACCTATGGTACAGATATGGGTAACATATGGTACAGATATGGGTAACATATGGTACTGATATGGGTAACATATGGTACTGATATGGTAAACATATGGTACAGATATGTGTTACACATGGTACTGATATGTGGTTTTGTTATGGTTAACATGTTTATTCCATATGTTATAGATGTGGCAAAACCACATGGATAACATATCATCCAAGGTTCCAAAAATCAACATTGTAACCACATTGTTGTAATGTGGACATAACCACATGGTATACATGTGGAAATGTTTGCAGGGACAAGCCTTTAAATATAATTATATTATGATTAAATTAATTTTACATAATTAAATAGTATCTGTATTATTTCTGATACCTAGTATCAAATAATATATTTCCAAAATGCATGGGTAAACAGTAATAGCAATAAAAAGAAAGAAAAATATACACAAAAATACAGAAAGTGGTCGCAAGTCGCATGAAAAAATCAAACTCATTTGAACGCTGAAGTTAGTCTGACGACTTCGTACGTATTCTGATGACCAAATTGCAGCCACTGTAACCACTCCCATTGGAAAGCATGAATTTGATTTTCCTCCGATTTCATCAGAAGTCGTCAGTACGAAAAAATAGCTCAAATACGCATCCATAATAACCGTACCCTAAAGCTCTAAACTATTATTGTGTTGTCGACATAATGTTGATAAACCTCACCGATATTCATAAGCATTATCTTTACCTAAATTGTTAGATATACTAAGAAAGAGACAACTGTAAACTTTTTTGAAGTCTAGTTAATTTCTTGGAATGTTGTACAAAATCTGTATATATTGGAACCTTAACAGGTGTAATAGTTTAAAGACTTTCGGTGACTCAGTAGTGCTCTATTTGTCTCAGTGTTTACTAGTTTCTTAAATATCCTGCTTTTCATAACTATTTCTCCTTGTCTTTCTAGATATTATATTCAATATAAATATAAATCAATATCACAATGTACGAACTGAAAAATAAATCCATTTAGCCGTGTGTCCTCACAATTTTAGGTAAATTTATCTTCTATATAATTGAATTGTTAATATTGCAATAGTGTTAAAATTTATTTGTATACTATTTTGTACCTGTTCATTGCAGGTACCTCATTGATTGCTCATTGATTGTTCATTGATTGCTCTTTGTCTGCACTATTTTGATGAATAAAAAGACTATTTGACGATGCTTTCAATGCGAGTTACCTACAAAAAGACACACTTGAATATTAAAACCAAAGGGTTGCTTTAAAAATCTTGAACCCACAACACCCAGAAAGTTCAATTAGCTTGGAACTTTACAGTACCTAAAATTAGTCAAAATAAATTTCGAAGATGTCTGAAGTTCCTCTGTTCAACGGTAAATACCCATCCGGAAAAGTTGCAGCCGTAAATAGAAAGATAGGGCAGATAAAAGAGCTAATGCACGACGACAATAACACAACCTACAGTGTCAAGATTAGTTGAAGAATTATACGAGAAAATTAAAGTGTTTAGAGAAGCTTGTGAGCAGTTCGTAATAAATACCGAAAGTGAAGAAGAGGTCAAAGCATTCTCAATATGGCGAGATAACCACATAGAAACTTTCGAAGCATTTGTTGCTCAAGTTGCATCGAAGTTCACCCCCGAAGAAGAAATAACCCCTAATGACTGTGTGTCCCAAGCTCAGAAATCTCGTACATCACATCGTTCTATGTCATCTACTAAGTTAGATCTAGAAATGAGAAGATTGGAAAGTGAAGCGAAAAAAAAAGCTACAGAAGAAAAATTAAAGTTAGAAAAAGAAGAAATAAAAATAAAGCAAGAATATGAATTTAAACAATTTGAAATAAAGAAAAAACTGGCATTAATGGACTCAAAAGTTGAATCCGAAGTCTTAAAGGAACTGGAAGACAAATACTCGAGTGTTACTGAAAAAAGATCATCAACTTTCAGCAAAACTACTGCTAAGGAAAAGCGAAGAGTAACAAGGCATCATTCACTCACAACTGAACGCAATGTACCACAAGTATTAGTGCAATTACCACATAACGAACCAGACTCCTTCTCAGGTGAAGATATTACGCTGTACCGAACATTCCTTTTGGCGTTCGAGCGGATGATTGAAAGTAAGTGTACAAGTACTGACGATAAATTTTACTACTTGTTGAGATATACCGCAGGAGAAGCCAAGAGATTTGTGCAGTCATGTCATAGTGAGAACATTGAACAGTCATACCGTGAGGCTCTAAAACTGCTGGAAGAACGGTATGGCAGCAATTATTTAATTGCACACAAGTACCTGGAGAAACTCTCAAACTTGCAACAAATTCGGTCTGAAGATGCTAAAGGATTGGGTGAGTTAGCTTCTTTCCTAATTCAATGTAACAACATGATGAGTAACATGTCTGAGTTAAACCAATTAAATAGTTGGCGTGACATAAAAGAAATTTTGGATAAGTTACCTTATGACCTACGTAAACAATTTAGAACTAAAGTTTGTCACTTAGTAAAGCGAAATGAAAAGGTTAATTTCAATACGTTAGTTCAGTTCGTTAAGGAACAATCAGAAGTTTTAAATTTTCCAATGATAGGTGATCTGACTAACAATACTAAGGCTACTGATAGAGAACGTAAAAACTTTGATAAGAGAGATAAAACTATTAAACAAAGAACATTTTATTCTCAATTTGAAAAACTGAAATGTGCCTGTTGTAAAAAGGAAAATCATTCGCTTGATAATTGTTTCTTTTTTATGAAGAAATCGTTAAAAGAACGCGAAGAGTTTGTTAAAACGAAAGGTCTGTGTTTTGGTTGTTTAAAAACAGACTTGCACAAAACTAAAGATTGTCCCGATAAAATTCAGTGTAAAACCTGCGGTAAAATTCATCCAAATACTTTACATCTTAATACGTTCGAAAACAAAGTAAAAACCCCTGAAAAGAAAACTAGTAGTTACGAATCTAATGAAACTAATTTGTTTGTTAAAACTAAACGGATAGCCTTTCCTTCTATTCCGGTTATAATAAAATCTAAAGATTGTAATATTAAAACTTACATGGGACTCGATAACTTTTCTTCATCTAGTTATATGGATATGGAGCTTGTGAATAAATTAAATTTGAATGGTTTGAAGACTAAATTAAAACTATCGATAACAGTCTAACAGAAGTCAATGCTACGGTGATTAAGAATCTTGAAATAACTTCTCTTGATGAATCTAAAACTCTTGTTGTGCCTAAGTTGTATGCTAAAGAAAATTGGCCATTTAAATACGAAGATTCACCCAAAACTAAGGACGTGAAAGATATACCCGAATTATCTAAAGTACCTTTTCAATTCATTGATAGTAAAATCGGCATCTTAATTGGAATGGATATGCCAGAAATAATGAGGCCGTTAAAAGTAGTTCAGTCTAAGATAAATGGGCCTTATGCATCTAAACATTCGTTAGGCTGGGCATTGAATGGGCCTGTAGACGGTATTGAAGATAATTCGAAATGTTATAGAACTAAAGTTGAAGAAATTGAAGATCTTGATGATAAATTTAATGCTTTATTTGGACAAGACTTTATAAGCGACAATATCACTAGCAAATATTCGAATGAAGATGTTCGTTGGCTAGATAAAGTTTCTAATAGCGCCACTAAACTAACTAGCAATAACTGTTTTGAGATTAAACTTCCTTTTACCGAAGATAATGTAATGCTACCTAATAATTACTGTCAAGTTAAAGGTAGACTTGGTAATTTAATTAATAAATTTAAAAAGGATTCTCTGTATTTTGACGAATATAAAAATCTAATGAATGTCATGCTCGAAAAAGACTTTATAGAAAAAGTACCAAATGAAGATTTAAAGGGAACTGAAGGCAAGCTATGGTACCTTGCTCATCATGGCGTAAGACACAAACAAAAAGGAAAACTAAGAATAGTGTTTGATTGTTCATGGAAATTTAAGGGTGTCTGCTTAAACGATAAACTGCAGAAAGGACCTGATCTAGCGAATACTTTGATTGGAGTTTTATTAAGGTTTAGATCTGGTAAAATTGCTGTCAGTGGAGACATTGAAAAAATGTTTTACATGATAAAACTACCAAAAGAAGATTCTGAATTTCTAAGATTTCTGTGGTTTGATAATGATGACTTTCTAGCACCCCCAGTTCCGTACAGGTTGAAGGTACATGTCTTTGGAGCCTCTTCAAGCCCAGCCATCGCTAATTTCGCTCTGAAGAACAGCGTACAAAATGAAGAAGACGAGCTGGTGAAGAACATCGTCCTGGAGTCATTCTACGTAGACGACATGCTGAAGTCCTTTGACGATGAGAAATCCGCAGTTCACAATGTTGATCACGTGAGAAATGTACTTTCAGATAGTGGATTCAATTTGACTGGCTTTGCATCAAACTCTAGACATGTGTTAGACAGTATACCTGTGGATAAACTTTCAAAATCTTTTGATAGCATTGATATATCGGAAGAATTACCGTGTGATAGAGCTCTTGGAATTAAATGGAATACTAACGATGATACGTTAGGTTATAAAGTTAAAATACCTGAAAATCCTGAAACCAAGAGAGGCATTTTATCCTCTATATTTTCACTTTACGACCCCTTGTTCCTAGCTAGTCCAATAACCATTAGAGCCAAACGCATATTTCAAATAGCTTGTGATAGGAAACTTGAATGGGACGAAGAACTGCCCGATGAATTAAAAAAGATTTGGATTAAATGGAAGAATAGTGTAAACATTCTAGAAGAGTTTGTAGTACCTAGATGGTACGGTAATAGTAATTTCTCAAACAATGATTTGCACGTATTTTGCGATGGAAGCGAGATAGCCTATGGTGCTGTTGCATACTTAAGAACTGAAAATTATAACACCGTAACTAGTACCATAGTGATGGCAAGAACTAGGCTTACACCATTGAGTAGATCATCTTTGAAAACTGTTCCTCGAATAGAACTTAATGCTGCCAAATTAGCGGTAAATTTGTACGGAACATTGAATGAAGAATTAGCTTCTCATATTAAAATAAATTCAGTTACATTTTGGACAGATAGCGTAACTGTTTTGCATTACTTAAACTCTGAATCATCCAGGTTTCAAAGATTCGTTTCAAACAGAATCGCTTTCATCTTGAACAGTACAAGGCCAGATATGTGGAAATTCATTCCCGGTGAATTGAATCCAGCAGATTTACTCAGTAGAGGTACATCAAATACAAAGGACTTCATCACCAATGAGAGCTGGACACTAGGACCCCCATTCCTTGTTTTGCCGAAAGAGGACTGGCCTTTAACAAAACCCACTAAGATGACCGAAGATGAAGACTGTGAGGTAAAATTGAAGCAATTTAGTTTGTACACAAACGAGGTAAGCGCTGTGAATAATTCTGAAAAAGAAAAGACCTTAGCTAAACTATTCACTTGTTCTGATTTTCACAAGTTGAAACGTAGAATTGTCATTTTCATGAAATTTAAATGCTTCCTCAAAGATAAATTAGTAAATCCTGCAATAACTGTTGACGATTTGAAAACAGCAGAGACTAACCTGTGGAAGTACCATCAGAGTACAAAATTTAAAAGTATTTTAAACTCTTTAAAAACTAAATCTAATCTTCCCAGAAAATGTCCAATTGCTAAACTGAATCCTTTTCTAGATAATGCAGGTTTGATAAGAATTGGAGGGAGATTAGCTAAGGCACCGATCCCTTATGACTCTAGACATCCTGTACTCTTGCATGGTTCCGAATATCTCATTAAATTGCTTATACAGCAAGCACATGAAATGGCTGGTCATTTGGGGAAGGAAAACATCTTGGCTCGTCTACGTCAACGTTTCCACATAGTAAACGGAAATTCGACTGTGAAGGATGTGCTGAGAAACTGCATCACCTGCCGAAAGGTACAGGGCAAAGTCGGTAACCAGATTATGTCAGACCTACCAGAAGACAGACTGACGGGAGGTAATCCGCCATTCTACTATACAGCAACTGATTTATTTGGTCCGTTTTACGTCTCCATGGGTAGAGGCCGTAGTCAACAAAAACGTTACGGACACAGAGTGTATATAAAGATGGAGGTAGCATAGCGCAGGCAAAAGTGATGCCAAAAGTGGCGCCATGGGCGTGTCTTAACCCCAGTATATAGAATATGTAGTGACAAACGAGACATTTAGTGTACGTGACGTCATCACAGCACCGCTATAAAAGGAAAATTGTCACTACTTATCACGCTATTGTCATCACTATGTATATTTTTTATACTGTGGTCTAAACCAATGGCGCCCCTCCCACTCACATCAGTTTAACAGAATGCACGGAAAGGAGATGATGTGTGTGTTAGACTCGCTCTACCCCTATTTTTTAAAGATTCGACAGTTACTTACGAATACAGGTAATTTCTACGATAAAAAAGTATAAGATTTGATTATTAACTTTGCTTTGACATCTAACTAAAACTATAATTTTATTACAGTAATAACGAGATGAACAGAGAGAATGTATGCTCAAATCATAATAAATTCACAACAAAAAGTTTTATTAAACCATAAAGATTATACGAATTTATCCATTGGTCAAAGCATATACTTCTCAAAAAGAAAGACAATGCTACTGACTATTTTCGACTAATTTATTGCACGAAAGTTTGAGATTGAATTACATTCTAAGAAAAAAGAAGCAATGACCCTATACACGTATATCCAGAAACTTAGTGTGACGTCACGACTTGATTATTCTATTAGATTGAATACAAAATTTAAATATACTTATAACTCTTGTTGACATCTGATAAGCATGGAGAAAATAGATGTATTAATTACCATACAACGGAAGTAAATGAAAAATAAAAGTATTTTATGTACAGATGCAATCAATATATCGCTTGTTTGCGAGAACAGTGTCATAACTTCAAAAAAGCTGTTTTTCAGGAGAGGCGTATTAGTACTTGTAATGTACGTACATTTAATGGTATATCGTTAGGACATTTAGCCTCTCTAGCGGTATATATTAAAGTTTCAATGATGATTTTTTTACCAAAATAATCAGCATTTTATGATTAATATATCTATATGGATAACTCTAAAATACATGTTTTTGTACTTATGAAGTTGTTGCTGCAAACAAGCGATATATGAAAAGGGTTTAACTTGCCCTTTTTGTTACATATGTTACATGGTGGGATGATACGTAAACCACCATAAAAATATCATTCATGAACATAAGTTGCATGGTGTGATTAAATATCTCCCACCTTTTAATGCATCATATTATTTTCATTTACATTCATTACTATTGAGTTTAATAATATATAATGATAAAAACCACCCATGCAACTTGGTACTTTTTTATTCTCAAATCTTAGGACTCAAAGAATTAAAGTCTGTTTCAGAACCAAAAAACTATATCGCTAACATCAAAAGGAAGTTAGATACAAGGGACTCGTAGAGTCAGTCAGAAAGGAAAGTGGCTCCGTGAACAAATTTATCTACCACGATTCGTTGGCCAAGCTCAGGTATGAAGAAAATCAGTTACTTAATTAAAAAGAATGTGGTTGCGAAAGATGGAACTGACAGATGGAAGAGGAAAATGAAGAGTTGATGTTAAGTTAATGAAACCTAAATTCCTACCTAGCAAAAACTGTAAGAGGAAAATGAGAAGAGATAGTAAATGAAGCATGCAAGCCTACATTAGCATTTTCCTCTAAACCAGAAAGTAGTGTTAAAAATGAGTTGTGATTAAAACAATTATGATAGTTTAATCTTTTTAATTTAACTTTTAATATAAATATAATAAAATTGAATGAGAACCCAACTATAAAAAATAATGTTTTCATAAATCTCACCAATTGCGTGAGATTTCACAATTGGTAAATAATTTGTTATCAAAATTGTGATAGCTACAAACAGTACAGAAGAGCATAACCTCTCTCGACTGTTACTCGATTAGCACTGAGCATTGGAGGAGGGGCATACGACCCCATTGAACCAAGTGGCAGGGGTGCATTGGGGGAAGACACGCCCATGGCGCCACTTTTTGGCATCACTTTTCCTTGCAAGACATGATGCCTCCATACCTATATATACTCAGTGGTTACGGAATAATCTTCACTTGCTTAACAACCAGAGCTGCACACATTGAGCTAGCATACAGTTTAGATACGGACAGCTATATCAACGCCTTGAGAAGATTCATTTGCAGACGTGGCTGCCCTAAAATCATGCGTTCCGATAATGGAACTAATTTAACCTCTACTAACAAGGAACTTTAGGATGCAGGTATTCAATGGAGTTCAGATAAGATGAATAAGTTCTGCTTGAAAAAGGAGATAGAATGGATATTTCAACCACCTCACGCCTCTCACTTTGGCGGGATATTTGAGAGGGAAATTCGAACTATCCGAAAGATTCTTGATAGTTTATTGAGAGAATTCGAGAACCAAACTAAACTAACTGATGAACTTCTTGGTACCTTGTTTTGCGAAATAGAAGACATTCTTAACAACAGGCCTCTCACCGTTGTATCAACTGACCCTTTGGACCTCGACCCTATAACTCCAAATCATATTTTACGTCTACAAACATGTGAACCTTCATTTACGCAGACTTCCTTCGACGAACAAAATTCCAACTCTAGGAAGCAATGGAAAAGAGTTCAGCATTTCGCCAATAAGTTCTGGTATCGGTGGCGTAGAGAATATGTTCCTCTGCTGATAGCTAGACAGAAGTGGTTGAAAGTTAAAAGATCGAATGCTCCTGGTGACATCGTGCTAGTCGTGGATCAACTACTTCCAAGGAACATGTGGTGTCTGGGACAGATAATTTCTGTCGAAAAAGACTCTCACGGTCATGTAAGAAGTTGTACTATAGAAGTCTCTCGCTGCAAACAAGATGGTCAAATAAAGACTAGGAAGACTCAATTAAGACGACCAATTGATAAACTTGTCCTTATTAATGCTGTAGAAACTTTAAAAAATTAGTTATTTGGCTAAATATTTGTAAATATGTTCTGTGTTCTTGTTTCTTTCTTGTTCTTTGTTAAATTGGTTTGTTAAAGCTGGTTGCTTTAATGGGTCGGGTGTAAACTTTTTTGAAGTCTAGTTAATTTCTTGGAATGTTGTGTAATAGTTAAAAGACTTTCGGTGACTCAGTAGTGCTCTATTTGTCTCAGTGTTTACTAGTTTCTTAAATATCCTGCTTTTCATAACTATTTCTCCTTGTCTTTCTAGATATTATATTCAATATAAATATAAATCAATATCACAATGTACGAACTGAAAAATAAATCCATTTAGCCGTGTGTCCTCACAATTTTAGGTAAATTTATCTTCTATATAATTGAATTGTTAATATTGCAATAGTGTTAAAATTTATTTGTATACTATTTTGTACCTGTTCATTGCAGGTACCTCATTGATTGCTCATTGATTGCTTATTGATTGCTCTTTGTCTGCACTATTTTGATGAATAAAAAGACTATTTGACGATGCTTTCAATGCGAGTTACCTACAAAAAGACACACTTGAATATTAAAACCAAAGGGTTGCTTTAAAAATCTTGAACCCACAACACCCAGAAAGTTCAATTAGCTTGGAACTTTACAACAACTTTGACACAATATGAAATTCTTCCGAATACAAAAATAATATCATTATCTGCAAATATTCAATTTGATATATGGTTTAAAGAGCCGCCTTTCGAAACAGAAAAAAGTAACCCTGATGTATTCATTTGGAGTAAGTTCATCCGTTTACCGAACTGTACGTCACGGAAAAAACGGGTCATGTTCCGCTAAGAACGGACTAATAACAGTCATCATTGTGAGTAAGAATTTGGCAAGAACAAACATACTTCAATGGATTATTCGTTTAGTATGTTGTTCTAGGGCAAATTTTGTTCTTGCCAAATTCTTACTTACAATGATGACTGTTATTAGTCCGTTCTTAGCGGAACATGACCCGTTTTTTCCGTGACGTACAGTTCGGTAAACGGATGAACTTACTCCTAATGAATACATCAGGGTTACTTTTTTCTGTTTCGAAAGGCGGCTCTTTAAACCATATATCGAATTGAATATTTGCATATAATGATATTATTTTTGTATTCGGAAGAATTTCTAATTGTGTCAAAGTTGTCTCTTTCTTAGTATATCTAACAATTTAGGTAAAGATAATGCTTATGAATATCGGTGAGGTTTATCAACATTATGTCGACAACACAATAATAGTTTAGAGCTTTAGGGTACGGTTACTATGGATGCGTATTTGAGCTATTTTTTCGTACTGACGACTTCTGATGAAATCGGATGAAAATCAAATTCATGCTTTCCAATGGGAGTGGTTACAGTGGCAGCGATTTGGTCATCAGAATACGTACGAAGTCGTCAGACTAACTTCAGCGTTCAAATGAGTTTGATTTTTTCATGCGACTTGCGACAACTTTCTGTATTTTTGTGTATATTTTTCTTTCTTTTTATTGCTATTACTGTTTACCCATGCATTTTGGAAATATATTATTTGAGACTAGGTATCAGTAATAATACAGATATTATTTAATTATGTAAAATTAATTTAATCATAATATAATTATATTTAAAGGCTTGTATTGGTTGTTACTTTGTACAATTTTTATTTATAATAAAATGGAATATCTTTCAATAATTATATTACATAAAAATATTCTCATCATTTCTCTATTTAGGTATTTCAAAATTGTGTGTAGTGAAAATAGTAATCAAATTAGCGTTGCGTCTATTATTTCATAGGCACACATGTATCAATTTCTCCCGAACATTATATCAAATAAACATAGTTTTGACCCTAATATTAATTGGGCAGAAACACACTGACGATCAGAAATCG
Organism: Caprella mutica; assembly: GCA_947561585.1. Taxonomy (NCBI): domain Eukaryota; kingdom Metazoa; phylum Arthropoda; class Malacostraca; order Amphipoda; family Caprellidae; genus Caprella; species Caprella mutica. Next base: position 145,959 of record CANNZV010001394.1, on the reverse strand, counting down.
CGTACAGTGTAACCACCTCGCACTGACGATCAGTTCTGACGATATCGTCAGTGCGAAAAATCGCTTGAATACGCATGCATAGTAACCGTACTCTTAGGTGAGACTCAAATGAATAGCTGTCATTTTTCGCTTTCAAATTGACCTATAAACACTTCATTATATTTTAGGCAATACTATTAGTATCAGAAGAAAATTTTACTTAAGAAGTGATAACTATTATGTAAATAAACATTTATAAATATTAGGATGCTTGTTTTTCTAACCATAATAAAGATTAATCTTGTTAAACAATATTATTCCATCACTCTAAACCTAATTTTATTGTAATCATTGAACATGTGTGTAACCACACTCAAAATTATAATAATGCTTGACATATGCTGTGATATTTAATTTGATTACGAATGTGATCCAATCATCCAATAAAATTTTACTGATCTTATTTTACAAATTTGATAATATTCTTAAATTTTATAGAAAGTTACTTTTTAAAATAAATGTTAGTGCCTAACAACATATTTTCATCGTCTTACACTAAATATATATGAAAAAGATTGAAAAAATGTGAGGAAATATCTAAATTATTTAAATAAAATAAAAGCAATCATATTTTTCATAATTATTCATACCTAGATTATTACTTGAATTGAGAAACTGGATATCTAAAAAGTAAAAATATTCTATTCATTACTGGAATGCACAAATAGAATAATTAAAACTGATTATATTACATCAGTAAATGAATTCAAGATATAATTGTTATATCATTTTACAATAGGTTATGGTGTAGACCTCATATCACGATTTTCTATAGACCGTTCATAGAAAATTAGAGAAGGGTAACTGAAGTGTTTTATCTGTGACTGAATACGATTTGAATGAATAATTTTTGATTTAAGCTCTTTATAATCAATTAACTATATTCAGTCAAAATAAGCTGAATAAAAAAAAAATATAAATAAAATAGGTCAAATATAGCTACAACTTGATCAAATAAATAATTGAATTGAATGCTAATTTTCTAATATCTAATAGTATTGTCTTAATAATTGATTTAATTTTAAAATCATTTCTTATTTAGAATAAGTTTTTCATATTAAATTATAAATTTTTGAGAATTTTATATTGAAACTTATATTGTATTTTTTATAATGTATACAAAAGAAAATATTTCGTATTTACAATAAAAAAATCTATAAATATATGTTTGAATATACAAATTTAATTTTAAAAGACTACTTAGACCATAGTAAATAAATTACTATGACTCAGACCATAGTGAATAAATTATTATGACTCAGACCATAGTAAATAAATTACTATGACTTAGACCATAGTAAATAAATTACTATGACTTAGACCATAGTAAATAAATTACTATGACTTAGACCATAGTAAATAAATTACTATGACTCAGACCATAGTAAATAAATTACTATGACTTAGACCATAGTAAATAAATTACTATGACTTAGACCATAGTAAATAAATTACTATGACTCAGACCATAGTAAATAAATTACTATGACTTAGACCATAGTAAATAAATTACTATGACTTAGACCATAGTAAATAAATTACTATGACTTAGACCATTACTGTTTGGACATTTTCAATCAAGTTAGAAAAACATATAATATTATTATTCAACTCTTATTTTAATAGGTACCAGTAATAATAGAAAATAAATATTGTAATTCGTATTGTTTTTTTTATATGATCTTTAAAGAGGAGCTGTCCGATAATTCGAATTTTGCCCTAAAATCTTTCTAAATTCTCTAACCTGTTTTCAAAGTACAGCTCTAACATTACCTTTAGGTTTGTAGATGGTTTGCCGGTGCAATGTACCTACTGAAAAAGTAATTAAAACAGCCAAAATAGAAACTAGGATCTGAAACTTGATGTTATAAATAAGTACGGAATTTCAAGAGTATCCAAATAGAAAAGAAAAAGAAAAAATTGGGACACTTATATAATGCTACCAATTTCGATGCAGTTTGCAGCAAAATGATATGAAACATTAGCCTCGTTGAATCAGGCAATAAAAATATTTGCTTGGAGGGGACCTTAAATGTAACAGAAAGATATAATTTAATATCCAATGAAATCCATGATAAATGATGAATTCAAATTAATGAGTAATATATATAATTTTATTCCCTTTATATATAAAGAGTTCAAGTTTTATGGAAATAAAAATTAGATTAAACGGTGACTGCAGTTTGTAATATGATTTACATTAAAAAGTCTTTCGGCCATATGTCTGCACACGCTTATTTTAAATATTAATAACATGCATTTTGTTTAATATTCTGTATACCAAATCCTAGGTCCTATACTTGTTTTAATTAGTTTTTTAACAGGTAGATTGTACTGGTACATCAGAAATTGTTAAAGGTATACTGTATAACCAGTTAGTTAAACTAGTAAGATTTTAGGGTGGAAAAAACGAGTAATCGGTTGGATCCACGGTATAAATCATATAAGGAAAAGTATATAATTCAAGTTGAATAATAATTATATGGTTTTCTTGCATGATTGAAGTTAAATAAATTACCTAAATCGTCCTTTCAAACTAAAAATTCTATATATATACATTGAAATTTCAATAAATAATTATGGAAAATGTGATTAATTTTTTTGATATAAAATAATTCACATATATTTTTTTTTAAATATTTTCATAAAAATTTAATGTTATGCGACAAACAGTTGGTGTTTGGCACTAAATAAATATTTTAAAAAGTAAATTTCAATAATAGCGTTAACACGAGTAAATCCCCCGCACCTTTAATGTTTACGGCAATGCCATAAACAGAAATTTAATTTTCCAAATAGTTTTGAAGACATTCCAGATGCGGGGGAATTACCCGCGTTGACGCCATATCAAGATTGTTATCAAATATGTAAGATAAGATCAGTAACTTTTATCGCTTTCGGTTTGGAGACAGTAGTTTATACTTTTCCATGGATTTTGTAGTGATATATGGGCCAATTTTTTTTTTTTTCAGTGTGTTTACACACACACAAACACCTATATTCTATGATAACAAATATACCATGTATAAAGTAACGAATAATGTATTGTTTCATTACCATTATTATAAATTACTATTTCTTCCTGAAACTAATGATATATAAGTTTCAATATAATGAAGTATTTGAAAGTGAAAAATGACAGTTTAATTGGGTTCATCTCACTCTGAACTATTTTTATTGTGTCTTCAAAATAATATGTAAAAATTTTTTTTGTTAAAAAAGAAAGTAAGTCCCTAAGAATTTCCTCCAATGTGAAGATTTTATTCTTCTTGCTTTTAATTGAATTTTTTTTATAAATTACACTGATATTTATAAGCATTAAATTTACCGAAAACTTAAGATATACTAAGGAAGACACAATTTTGATACGATTAGAAATGCTCCAAAATGCAAAATAAATAATTTGATAATCTGCAGATGTTCAATATAGAAATAATTTAGATTCCATGCCTAGTAGAATAATTCAGTTGGAACCATACTTGTTCAATATTAATTATACCTAGAATTGTTTTTCTCTCAAACATATGAAATAATTTTTCTAATGAATCAGAACTAAATAAATGAATTTGAATCACAAATATAAAAGTGGATGATGTAACATTATTGAGAGCATAATACAGTTCTTCATTGGAAATTGTAAGGAAATTATTTTTACTAATAAAGAAGTTACCCATGTGGCCAATGTTTTATTTTCATTGTAATATATTGACTAATTCTCTATGATTATATTTAAATAATTTATTTATTACAAAATCTGTTATAGAATATGAAAATTTAAAAATGAACAAGAGTACGCATATTTACTTCCAAAAATATTTATTTTTCTAAGTTATATAAAAGAGTATCAGTCAGAGAGTACCATGAGCTCTTTTTTTTCAAAACTGAATCTCATGTTTCCTTTTCACATCATTCATTATATTAAAACATATATCTATGATATGATTATTATATCATAGTAATTGTAAATTTCGTTAAAAAAGGTGATACGGATTAATTTCATTAGGATGTTAATAAGGAAACTATAAAGTTTCAGTTTCCTAATAATGTAACATTTCTCGTAAAAATATTTTTGGTCAAAATACAAAAGTATAGCAAGTGCATGAAATAAATTAGCAAAAACTGTGCAGTTCGAACTATACAATTAAAGTAAGTTAAAATATTTGGGTAGAAATCTAGCAGACAATGTTTGTTTTTCAGCTTCGACTCATCAAAATATTTAGTTATCCATTCAATGGTTTTTATTTTCTTGTAAAGTCGGTTAATCGATCAGATTTTTCAGTGAAATTTAAGATCAAAATTATGATGCCATTATTGATAATATTATGTAAATCACTGAATGGATTATATGCATTAGGATTTAACATGTTAGTTATCTAACTTATGTTCAGAAAATTCATAATGTTGAGATCTACTTATCTAACTACATATATTGGAATCTAAATTTCCATTATGTTCTTACACATGCATACCAGAGAGTAATCTTCAAAATTATCCTGAATGTTTTGTACACTATATACTTGTGTACAAAACTTTTTCAGAAATTCAATTAATTTAGAGATAAAACACAATTCTTTTTAAAGAAGCATTTCATTGAAATACAAACCATTATCTTAGTTTGATATTTTAATATAAATTCGAAGCCTAATATATAGAAACGACATCATTAGAAACGACATCATTAGGAACGACATCATTAGAAACGACATCATTAGGAACGACATCATTAGAAACGACATCATTAGAAACGACATCATTAGGAACGACATCATTAGAAACGACATCATTAGAAACGACATCATTAGGAACGACATCATTAGAAACGACATCATTAGAAACGACATCATTAGAAACGACATCATTAGAAACGACATCATTAGAAACGACATCATTAGAAACGACATCATTAGAAACGACATCATTAGGAACAACATCATTAGAAACGACATAATTAGAAACGACATCATTAGAAACGACATCATTGGAAACGACATCATTAGGAACGACATCATTAGAAACGACATCATTAGAAACGACATCATTAGAAACGACATCATTAGAAACGACATCATTAGGAACAACATCATTAGAAACGACATCATTAGAAACGACATCATTAGAAACGACATCATTAGAAACGACATCATTAGAAACGACATCATTAGGAACGACATCATTAGAAACGACATCATTAGGAACGACATCATTAGGAACGACATCATTAGAAACAACATCATTAGGAACGACATCATTAGGAACGACATCATTAGAAACGACATCATTAGAAACGACATCATTAGAAACGACATCATTAGAAACGACATCATTAGGAACGACATCATTAGAAACGACATCATTAGGAACGACATCATTAGAAACGACATCATTAGAAACGACATCATTAGAAACGACATCATTAGAAACGACATCATTAGGAACGACATCATTAGAAACGACATCATTAGAAACGACATCATTAGAAACGACATCATTAGGAACGATATCATTAGAAACGACATCATTAGAAACGACATCATTAGAAACTTCATCATTAGAAACGACATCATTAGAAACGACATCATTAGAAACGACATCATTAGAAACGACATCATTAGAAACGACATCATTAGAAACTTCATCATTAGAAACGACATCATTAGAAACGACATCATTAGAAACGACATCATTAGAAACGACATCATTAGAAACGACATCATTAGAAACTTCATCATTAGAAACGACATCATTAGAAACGACATCATTAGAAACGACATCATTAGAAACGACATCATTAGAAACTTCATCATTAGAAACGACATCATTAGAAACGACATCATTAGAAACGACATCATTAGAAACGACATCATTAGAAACTTCATCATTAGAAACGACATCATTAGAAACGACATCATTAGAAACGACATCATTAGAAACGACATCATTAGGAACGACATCATTAGAAACGACATCATTAGAAACGACATCATTAGAAACGACATCATTAGAAACGACATCATTAGAAACGACATCATTAGAAACGACATCATTAGAAACGACATCATTAGAAACGACATCATTAGAAACGACATCATTAGAAACTTCATCATTAGAAACGACATCATTAGAAACGACATCATTAGAAACGACATCATTAGAAACGACATCATTAGAAACGACATCATTAGAAACGACATCATTAGAAACGACATCATTAGAAACTTCATCATTAGAAACGACATCATTAGAAACGACATCATTAGAAACGACATCATTAGAAACGACATCATTAGAAACTATATCATTAGAATCTAAAGAATAAATGTAGTGATGCAGGATAATTAGCTAATTAGGTATTCTCAATAAAGCTGCAATATATTAAATTTTGATTTTATTATGATATTATTGAACGTCGAACGATCGCTTATATAAAATTCCTGAAGAATTTGACGACTCAAAATATATACTAGGAAGATAAATCAATTCATATATAATATTTGGTTTCATATAAGAAACTGACAGTAGATAGTATCGTCATCTTGCACGACTACAAACGTACACACGTACTCACCAATAACAAAGATATTATACTACAAAAGATACACCACTCACGGAAAATTCTGTTTCAAAAGTTCTAGTGCTGCCACCTGGGTTTCGAGGTTGGAACTAACCGTACCTACTAAACTGCAACATTTTGTGTTAATAATAACATTGTTAAGATATTTTAACTTGCTTAATGTTCACGTTATTTACAATGTTTATTTACAGTTAGTAACTCTTATCACTAACAGACTAATATAAATTTCCTATAAATCATTAGTTATCTTAAAATACAGTTACCCGTTAAAATATATTTTATTCCTTCTACCTACAAATTTTAACTATTATAATGATGTGGCTTAACAACTACTATACAGAATAATATAAAAATATTATTCAATAATATGAAGGTTACCCAATAAAATTTATTTTTTTACTTGATAATTAGAAAATGTATACCGACAAAGGTACAAATTATTCGATAATTGATGTCTAGATATTATTATGAATTTAAAACTGTTATGATTTGCTAATTATGCGAAAAATTCCCGTAGAAATAGATATTTTCACCACATTTGATAATAATTGGCAGTACTTTATATACGAACTGTCAAGATATCATTGCGGTAATATTCTTTACAGTTGCTCACAATCTTATTTAAGTTATGTCGGTGTTCATACACATGTAAACCAAATAATATACTAACCAAAATGTAGACCAGTTAATTATTAATAGGAATAACTAATTGCTAGTAGATAAAAAAAAGTAGTTAAAGGAGAAGTGAACAATTACGTCTCCTGTTGATAAATCAAGTGAAGGGAAATTTATCATAAAATTATATGTTAATTTGTTTTTAAAAATTTGTTTAAATTTTTTATTTCTCTACTGCAGCGCACCTTACGGACAATATTCAAAATAGAGATAGAGTGCATGGGCACCATATACCTAACACACCAAACACCGGTCTGTAGATTCGATTTCTTCTTATGTTTAATTACGATCTGTGACACTGGGTAACTAATTTATTTATTGTTTCTAACGATTTGCTATGTAAAAAAATCATGAAAATGGCATCACAATTGCCGTCCTTATTTAGATGTCGAATCGATGTATAATTTAGTAAAGAAGAAAATAGTAACACAATCGATTTGAGTCTCTCTGAAAAATTGAAAATGAGGCCTAAATGTTTGTGACGAACTGTTTTATTTTATTTGTAATGGGTTGCAGACTACAATTTATACCAATCACATAGGTACGTTATAAATCTATATTTGCATTGTTTAAATTATTTTTTACCCTATATACTGAACCAATTTTCGGTCATATTAGAAAATAGTACATAATAACTGAAATTAATTGGTTGTTTAATAATTATAGTCTTTTCTTATATGATTGAAAATTATGTTTTCATAATTTCATTCATGTAATTTTCATTTATGTTCTTTCATTGTTATTTTTATTATGTTATTTTCATAATTTCATTCATGCCATTCTTATTATTGTTATTTTCATTTAATATATTTTTAATCAAGTTACATTCATTAATTTTATTTTCATTTATGTTCTTTCATTATGTTACTATCATTCAAGTTATTTTCATTCTATAACTGGTTAATAACATTTGGTAATTGGATTGGACCTTTGTATAATAATCAATGTATAAACACACCAGAAAAAATGTATGTTAAACCTTATAATCTAATGTAATAGGCCCTTATAAATAAATTGTATTCTGTAACCCATTTAAAAAAAAATCATTCGTCCAGGAACAAAAAATATGGTAACAAATCGTCCAGTAATGAAATGTCCTGTCACCGATAATAAGTTTGAAAATTTTCTCCTAATCTTAAAAAGATCTGAATTTTAACCTACAAAAATAATCATTTTAAAATCTAACTCCCAAGAGGATTAAATTGAAAGTTAGATAATTGGCCAAAAAAAGGTCATAATTCACTAAATTAACATATTTTAGTTATCAAATTCCAATTAAGCATCTATATTAAAATATGCTTATTTGAATATAAAATATTATTACCGTTAATTTAGCTCAGTTCAGTCACTCAAAAAAATACTTTAGTTACCCTTCAAAATTTTCTATGAATGTTTTATAGAAACCCGTTGGTTTGAAGCCTCAACTATTGCCTTATTATAAAATGATATACCACTTAATTTTATCTTCACATTCACTTGGTGATATAATATTAGTTTTAAATATTATGATTGTGTATTTTGATGATGAAAAGAATGTGCATCACTGTTTATATTTTCAGTTGAACCAGTTTTTCTATTTAAGTAATTTTCAAGGAATAATTACGATTTTCTTTGATTTAAATAATAATTTACACATTTTTCTGTCATTATTTTCATATAAATTTTATGTTAGATGATAAGAAGCTGTTGATAGGGACTAAGGGATTATTGTAAAAGTAATTGTAAAGGATATTCCAAGACTATTTAATAATTTGTAAAATAAGATCAGTAAAATATTATTGGGTTCAGTTTGTAGCTAATTCATAAGAATAATGAGTATAAAAACTTCACAGTATATTCTTTTAATTTTTGAGTGTGTTCACACGCATGTATATTATATTAATTTTACAAATATACTATGTGAATAATCAGTTTTTAAATTAGACGAAGCATTCTAATTAGGTATTAGTAAATATTTATTTATATTTTTCATTAACAATGAAAAATGCTACTTTATGAGTATGTCCTTCTGAAACTAAGTTTAAATATAACGAAGAATTTATGAGTTAGTTCAAAGTGATTTTTTTTCAGTCTAAACTATTATTTTTGTGTCTTCAACATCATGTGAATAAAATACATCGCTATTTATAAGCATTATATTTACAGAAAATCTTTGATTAGATACAATTAATAATACTCCAGAATGCAAAGGATGATAAATAATTTGACAATCTGCAAATGTACAATATAATAATGGTTCAGAGAGCCTAAAATCGGAGCAACAAAAATTAAAGTCTGATATATGTACCTACCTACTCAGCTGATATTAAGTTCATCCATGCACTGAAATGTGCGCAACAGTCATCAGAGGCTGCAGAAAACGATCAGACTAATAAAAATTATCATCATAAGTGAAAATAGACTCCAGAATAGCATACTATGGGAATAATTCATTGAACCTAAAGATGGGTTGTGATGGCTACAATTTTCAGTGACTGATAGAATTTGTAGAATGTAGTTTATTGTAGTGGTTATAAAGTCATTAGAAATACCATAAATAAGTTGATTAAAATATGATATACAAATGTCATCGACTGTAATACATTGATGTGAAAAATAACTATTCAAATCTTGATAATAATAAAAAAAAACAGTGTGATAAAATAGCAAGTATTTTCATTGTAAGATCATGTCAAGACATCAAAAGCAAGTGGTTCAGATTGTTAACCGTTAAAAAGATTTAGGGGTAACTGATGTATTTAATAGTTAACTAAATAAACTCAACTGATTTGTAGATTAACCTAATAATGAGATACATTTTGATCTTAGTAAATATTATTATTGATTAGATAAATAGTAGAAAGGTGCTCTGAAATAGTTTTAGATTTATCAAGGATACTTAATTTGAAAACTTTTATGAAATATTGTTTAAAATATTGATGTATTATTGCTCAGTATATGAGTTTTCAATCTAAAAATACCATACATTCTACAAAATATCAATCACTTTCACCCAACAGAATACAATTAATTTTCCAATTTTGAAATATTAATGATTGATTTAAAACAAAAAATCATACTTTCCAAATATTAGACTAGTCATCCATCAAATGTAAATACTAATATTATTTCATTCCTGACGCCAATTCTTTCTGAGAATATCATTACATCTCTAAATTATCGTATATCATTCTTATTATCTAAATATTCAATTAAAATATATTGATAATTCAAAGAATATATTAGAATGAAGTAATGTTTCTGCTTTATAATTTAGAATCAGTTCTTTGGAAATTGTTTTCGAATGAAGGACTTGATATTTATACACAGCTAACATTTAATTTTGGTCGTGTTCATACACATAGATACTAGTTCACTATTACATACTAACGATATGCATTATATTTAGGAATAAATCGCTCCCACGAATATTTATGATACAGCAAAATAAATTCTAACAATATTGTCATGTTATTTGAAATTGACAAACGATTCAGAACTGCAATTCGTACCGCAATGAGTGAATAAAACATCAACTTTTTCAGAGTTGTTAACATTTTCCTTAGAGAGAAATGTTAGATTTGAAAATATTTGAAGTTCTAAAAATATCTTTTTCTGTTTCAGCGATTGTGTTCTTCTGTTTCAATGTGCGTGTTCTCCTGTTTCAATGTGCGTGTTCTCCTGTTTCAATGTGCGTGTTCTCCTGTTTCAATGTGCGTGTTCTCCTGTTTCAATGTGCGTGTTCTCCTGTATAAAAACAATTAAAATAGAAATTGAGGAATTAAATTTATTCGATAAATTCCAACTTTATTAAAATATGCTTAATTTGAGCAAATATAGTTAATCAATTAGTTTAAATCGTAAATTTAGGTTTCTTTCACACGGACGTTTTTCTCATGCCGCAGCAAAGAAAATAGTGCATGAAAAAAACGCTACGACTGAATATATACTTGTTATTTGTTTTGTATGTCCGCTTAGATTGAGCGTTTTTTCATGCTGCATCAGCATTTTTGTTGTAAAAAACGCCTCATATGAAATAGGCCTAAGCGTTAATTTTTCCGTCTATCATAAAATTCTTCGGTTCCTCTTGCGCTCATCTGGATTATAATTTTGATGTTTTTTTAATTACCGTGAAATAATCACAGAAAATTGTCTCCGTCTTCTATGTCTACGAGAGGCATGTCTCAAAATAAGTACCACTTTTTTTAAAGCGGGGTGTACTTAAAGCGAGGCCTGGCTGTAATTTATTTACTATTAACTAATTTATTTATCAATATTATTTATTTAGTACTAATGAATTTATTTAGTATTAATTAATTTATTTATCAATATTGTTAATTTATTAAAATTAATTTAATTTATTTATTAATATTAATTTATATAATAATATTAATTAATTTATTAATAATAATTTATTCATTGATATTAATTAATTTATTAATATAGATTAATAAAAATTAAATTATTTATTTATGAAAATTGATTGGAAACTTACTCATATAAATATACAAAATAATAATGTAGTTGAAATACAACAAAGAAATTAGCAGCTAAATAGATGAATAATTTTATTACCAAGTTATCTCAATGGCTGGATTTTAATAAACTCACCCCTAACATTTCAGAAACCAAAATTATGTTTTATAACTCCCATAAACAAATAACCTTACCAGATATCTATCTATTTTAACAATGAAATTTTAGAAAAGGTTCATCATTTTAAATATCTAGGCATTTTTATCGACGAAAGATTAACTTTTAAAGAACATCTGTCCTTTTTATGCAAGAAACTAAGTCAAGTTAAAGGTATTTTATATGCAGCAGCTCCGTATTTTAACAGACAAACCTTAATTTTAATGTATAATTCTTTAGCCTACTCCCTTTTTATCCAATCTATAATTGTATATGGAAAATCTTTTAACTCGCTGCTCCAGCCATTGAGAACTGTTTTAAACAGTATTTTGAGAATAATATTGAATGTAAAAAGAAATTTTAATGGTAGATTTTATTTATCCAATAATGATTTATATTATATAGGAATTTATATTTATTGAAATTTGACGATGTTTATGAATATTTTTTATAGAAATTTTTTCGTAATGCTCTATATTTTAACTCGGACATTTTTAATACCTATTATAGAGACCATATCATGGCCGTCTATAGTTGATCAGGCCAGATTCCCGAAAATAACAGCTGTTCAAAGTGGACCTAAAAAATCAAAACAAACCGCGAACTCAGTCTGTGTCTATTTTTTATAATTAGCCTATTTAAGCAACTTATAGTTATGTAATGATAAAATAAACTATACCAATGGATTTGTAATTATTCAATTACTATAGTAGTGCTATTTTAACTGATCTGATCGTATTTAATCCATTTAAAAATCGTATATATACACAAGATCTTGATGGCGATTCAATAAAAAATGGAGGTTGTCCTCGCATTATTTTACAGTTTAAACCAATTTAGAGTGGTCTGACGATAGTTCTAATAGGGAATGAAAATATTGCCAAAGGCATGATTGATAAGACTGAAGTTTTTTTTTTTATTCTTTTTATCTGAAACTGTTAAAATTAATGAATTTAAAATAGAACTGACTGAACCATTCATATACTATCTAAGTCCCTAGACAGCTAGGCTAGAAACATCTTCCAAAATTAAAAACAGAACAGATCAAATATATTTTCTTCATAGATATTAAATAAGTACCTACATAATTAATGTTTTAAATAATATGATAAGACTGTCAGAAAGAGATTTTGATAACAAATATAAAATTCTGGGTCCACTTCCCAGTTTCCCCACTAGGTACTATTGTGACTAGCCTACTGCCAGGCTGCAAAGTATGACTAGGTAATATGTCTCCCAAGATTTTATTTTTTTAAAGACAATTTCTCTTCAAAAGGTTGCAGAATCTTACCTAATATTATCTGTTTATCATTAATAATCAAATATATATAATAACAGTCAACTGTGTCATCAGAGGTATCAGTTATCATTTTTTACTTTCTATTCAAATCAAGACTCAGGAGACAGGAGTGGGTAGGTATAGGTACCTAATTACTATTTTCAGTATACTGTATTGGGATAGCCTATATAGTATAGGTAACTATTTATGTAAGTAAAATCAGGAGGTCATCAAGTTTATAAACTAATACTAATTAGAGATTCACATTTATGAAAGATGCCTTGCCCATAATACATTAAAAAATTATAATTTAATAGAGACATTCTAAAAATAGGAATGCAACAATCTAACAGAAATTACTTACAAAAGAAAATAGATGTGCTGAATAATAATGAGATGTTATTTTACCTATTGATTGATGAAATTCATATGGAACCATCAAGTCATCAAATTCAAATAAAGATATAGCTAGTAGCTCTACTCTATATCCTATGAAAAATTTAACTAGAGAATCTCTCTGTGCTTAACTATAAGTTATATCATTCATCTCAGATAATAATAGAGTGAATAAAAAAACATTTGAAATTGTTTGTGCTGGTAATTTACTGAATGTATAACTCAGTGAAGTTCATTATGTATTCTATTAACTGTTTTTTTCAGAAATCTATGTAAAAAATCATGTAGTTAAAGCTTAAAGGTACTGCAAGTAATGTATTACATCTAATCTTGAAAACCTATGCTCAAACTCATCTACTATCTCTGTGAGTTGTTTATAATAAAACCATCATGACTTAGCCACAATATGTATTACCCTTTTCATTCCTAAAACTTCATTATTAAATGATTCAAAAATAATTATGTATTAATCCTTATTCATTTTATTTGAATGTTAAGTTATTTATACTAAAATTTATTATGTTTTTCAGAACTTCTGCTAAATTAAGGTCCTCAAACATATTAAGTGAAATTAATTTGCTGCTGTCTTCCAAGGAACGAAGCCTACGAAGGTAAAGACGACCAGAAATCATTTATATATAGATTAAACTTGAATTCATTATTTAATAATAGAATATTTCTCATACCATAATAATGAAATCAATATCATGGTTATTTTCATATCTTCATAATCAACTTTATAATGATAGTAATTCATTTCTTGGGCTAGTTCATGTATCTATAGCTAATATAATATATTTATAAATATTGTTCTCTTTTCCAGATTAATGTTTTCAAAATTGATTCCTAGTAAGCATCGACACAACTCATGGCCTGGCACCACACCTACTTTTGCTGAAATATCTTGGTCATATGCTTCTCCCATATATTGCAGTCACTTGAAGGTTGAATTTTTATGAAATGGTTTTCATAATGCTAGTCAAATTCTGAAAGATACATTATTGATATGGCTACTCTTGTAGAAGAGATGTTGGCTAAATCTTATTTTTTAGAGCTACATTGCAAATTAGTCTGAATTCTGAAAGGACTTCCAATCATTCAAAAAAACATCTCAATTGTACTATTTTTAGTGTTAAATAATGAAAAAAAGAACACTTCTGGAAAAGGTTCCACATCCCTTCAGATAAGATATCAACATATTCTATTCATCATTTAAAATTGGTATGTCATCTTCAAACAGCTTTATTTAGTTTAAAATATAGTTGCTTACTGTTTATACTTTAGAGCTTAGACCTATGAAATATTTTCAGTTCCTCAGTGAAGTTTGATTCAACAAGATTTTAATTATTATTTTGAAACCCTTCATGGACATATTATACATGCTGATCAGTTATTTTAATAAAATATAGTTATCAAACTGTTTTTTTTTTCGTCTTAAAGCTTATAAATTCGAAAATTAAAAAAAATCATATCTTTAGTTATACCACTTGGAAAAGTTTCAAATATATATTTTTTTCAATTATTTTTGTGGATTTATTAAGAATAAAATTCTCCTTGTTTTCATTAATTTTCAACGCACATTCTGGTGGGATAATAAAAAATAACACTTTGCAAGCAGTTTTGTATACAATAGCTACTTTTAATTGGACAAAGTTTCTGGTAACAATAGTTACATATACCTTCAGTCAGGCATTTGTTTCTGTTAAAGTTAACTAATATTTATTTCTACAACTTCAATACAAACAAAAGAACAGTATTATGAACATCATTTATCCTCAATATTCTTTCTGTCTAAATCATTTGGAAACAGAAGTGTATTCATCCTGCAGATTGTAATAGCAGTTACAGCCAGGAACACAGCATTTATTGCCTCCCATCTTCTGAAATGTTGAAAATAGAGATAAATTTAGAAAAAAAATCTTTCAATGTTAATGAGAATGTTTTGCTCCGACTGTATTAAATTACAAAGAAAGTATAAAATGAATATATTGGATGTAATTCAATTGAAGCTTTTGACAAAATATTAGAAATTATTGGTTACTATTATATAGTGATATTGTTTTTTTTTGAAAAGCATAGATACATGCATCATTTTTACTAAGTAAAAATCATATGTTAATGCAATAAAAACTATAAGTAGCTACCTATCCCAAAATAAAATAAATTGAAAGACTGAATGAAAAAGGTTTCTTTTATTCTAGATAGAATAAAGTTTCACTTCTGTGGGATTTATGTAGTCTTCAAATAGTATAATCAAACACTGTCAATGTTTGTGTTTAATTTAATTAGTTGAGAATTGCACATATATACAATTTTTTTGTAAATTTATTAGCTACAGCTAGTTCTAATTGGAAAAAAAGTAATTACAAATTTTACATACTAATTTTAAGTACCTAATCATATGAAGATTATTTTAAAACATATTCTTCATCTATTATATCATTATTGTGATAAGATTCAGTAAAAAACTAAATATTAGTAGTTAGATAGGCAGTGGACATAATTGACATTCAAAAATTAAATGATTAATTATTACCTTTAAAAGTTGAATCAACAGCTGCTATACAACCTCACTTTAGTCTGTAGACAATATTTTGCTTATCAGTAGCTAGGTAACTAGATATATGAATAACATGTAAATATATTTAACTAGTTATGAGATCACAAATCTGCAAAAATGAAAATAAGGATTAAGTTCAGACACCAATACTAGTGAATTAATGGGGATTGAATCATCCAGATTATATGCCAACAGAATCTAGAACTCTATTTTTTATAGCATCAAGTATGCAAATCCGAATTAAAGTTATTATAGCTACACAATAGTGTAATATATTTGATATAATTCCTACTTTCTCTCAATCAGTTATATTTAGATTTCTGATTATTTTCTACCACACAGCAAATAGTTTCTCTTATTATTATTGGTTCAAAATAGGGATGTTATAAATAAATCAACCAACAATTAGGTAGGTCTAAAGTAGTTCTAGGTCCTGTTCGCCGTTACACTTTTGCTGGCAATATGACAATTATTTAGCAAAATAAGGTATATTCATTTTATAGTAAAAAACAGTAAGAGTATAAATCTTGTCACTTACAAACTTGGGTGGGGGACCTGGACTTATATTTGCTATATCTCATTATATTTATAATTTATAGCATTTTAATTTTTTTGGGCACAAGTGACATACCATGTTTCCATGAGGCATGAAAGAGTCGTGCAGCAAAAAAAAATTTGGGGCAAAAGGACTGGTCACCATCCAAAAGGTCCAGGTGACTGAAGGGAGATTCAGAAGCAGAGAATCTCCCTTAGTGGCCACTTAGCCAAATTAATGATAACCCAATCTGCATAATGTGTCTCCTGTCCTGACTCTCAGAGATTATAATTTGAGAGAGTTACTCTAAGCACTGTATAAGCAGCAGATTCAAAATCTCCCTCAGCTAAATTAATGGTAACATAGGAATTAATACAAAATCTCCCCCTTGGTAACATAGAAATTAATCCGAAATCATCCTCAGCTAAAATGCTAAATTAATGGTAACATAGGAATTAATTCAAGATCAGTAATCAGTTAGATCATCCCCAGAGATCTTAACTTTCTAAAATTTGGCTTAGATTTGTTCCATATTCTGCAGACTGGATGGTATCATGCCACCACTCTGCATAATGAGTCTCTTCTCCCCCTCCTGCAGAGTCAAAGATTTATTTTAATTTGAGAGACAGTTACTCTCTGACTCACAAGTCTCACACAGTCACACTCACAGTAGCAGATTCAGAAATTAATGGTTACATAGGAATTAATTCAAAATCTCCTGCATCTAAATTAATGGTTACATAGGAATTAATTCAAGTATTCCCACAGAGATAGGTATACAATTTCTAAAGTTGAGCTCAGATTTGAGGCAGAGTCTTGGAAAATGTTCCATATTCTCAATTCAGCAGTCTGATTAATTAATTAATTCAATGTCACCCTCAGCTAATTTAATGGTAACATAGGAATTAAATCAATGTCACCCTCAGCTAATTTAATGGTAACACAGGAATTAAATCAAGATCTCCCTCAGAGATCTAAAATTCCTAAAGTTAGGCTCAGATTTATGTCAAGATAGACTTGGAAAATATTCCAAATTGGAATCTATATCCTAGCTGCCTAGGCAGTGCTGAAGGCTACAAAATTCTCACTCAATTAGGCATATCAGTCCTTATTAACAAACTAACTAGAGAACTTAGTTAACAAAACAACACAAGAAGAAATGTTTAAATCCTAACAAGGATCATTATCATATGATAATAACTTCCGAGTCTCTGATTTGCCTCCGGTGCTGGGCAATTCGTTCAGTTAAAAACCACTTTTATATATGTTATAATGAATAAATTCACATAATTTTGATTGCAAATAATCCGGAACATTCCATAATTTACATCATGAAAAGCACAAGGGGAAAAAACCATCATGAAGAGTGCATTGGCAGAAAAACCGAAGAAAATATGTTGCGCGCCATCTTTATCCATTAATTTTAGCGACAGTAATTAGATATCATAGGACCACATTGAACAGCTGATTGAACTATAAACGCCATGATGAGCTGGCCTGATAAACTATAGACGGCCATGACCATATACCTACTCACTCCTACCAAACCAGATCAACTCATTTTAATGTCCCTAATTTTAGAACTGAATTAGAAAAAAAATTTTATTGTTTATAGGGCTATTGATCTTTTTAAGTATATTCCTGAAAATTTTAAACACCCAATGTCTGATTTTAAATTCAAAAAGATTTTTAAAGAATACTGTATTAGTAAATATAGTGAATGATTTTAGACTATACCACTGCATCGTCATTTTAATTTTTCGTTTAGTTTAGTATTTTGTATCATGTTTTAGTTTAGGTTTTTGTATATATTTTAAATTACCATCAGTTTGTGAAACTTTTTCAGATGTAATAGAAAAAAAAAATACGAATTACGTGAAAATATAGGTTTTATTATAGAATAGTTACACCTCTTTTAATTTCTATAGAACTTTTCTAATCAAAGAAAATATATATAGGAAAAGGGTAACAAAATCAAAATATTGAAAAATATGAATGTATTAGCTCATTAAAGTTATTTGTTGCAGTCAATTTTTGTTTAAACAATTTTAATGTCACACGATTGCTTAGTAAGAATAAAGTATTCGTGTAAAATTGCAATGTTCAACCAAATCTAATAATGGAATATATATATAATTAATTTCTTAACAAATGCTAACGGTAGATGGCGCCACAATCAGTGGCGCCATTTTGTAAACAAACAGCTGAGATAAGTTTCTATCTAGATTCTATCTCAAGTGAAGAGATGACTTTATTTTTAAGACTATGACTTCTTGTCTACGAATTCACATAATCTTTTCACCATTTTGACGCAAACAAAGCTTAATTAGTGCATAAAAAAATTAATAAGGAAACAACAAACATACTCCCATACATACTAATGAGTGCAAATGCCTCCGCTAGGTGTCGCTAATTTTATTATATACTTTTTATATGAACATTTTAAAAATAAACGAGCATTCAAATATTACATAATTAAATTACTCGAAACACAATTGCTTGAATGATCAATTGTTCAGATAATATGAAATAAATGAAATACAGTTATTATCAATTACTAATTAGAAACAAGGACAGTTAGGTGCAGCTAATCGAAGAAATTTCACTTTACATGATTAACTTACTTTCGACAATATTAATCTAATTAACAACTGCTCAAATAATCAAATTTCAAATAATTAATTGCTTAGTGTAAAAGAATAGGAATAATCAACCATGCAGTTAATGGCTACCAAAAAGGGAAAATTTAATAAAAACAATTGGCACAAATACCAGAAGTCTTTCTAAATGTCTCTGAAACACTCGCTCCCTTCTCTAATCAGCAGTTTCCACATCCTGTGTTTCTAAAACCTAACAACCCAACCTAGCCCCAAGAACATCTCGTCGGAGCCAAGTGAAGCTTTTGACTGACAAAAAAACGAAAATTGTTGTACCCGAAATTGCTGCAATATCTATGTTCTATAAAAATAAGAAAACTAGGAAGATTAAAATTTAAAAACAGTATTATGATTGACAGTAAATTGCGTTGAAAAATATGAAATACAGTTATTATAAATTACTAATTAAAATCGCGAGCGGTTAGGTGCAGCTAATTCAAGTGACCCAGCTTCATGATCATTCGAGCAATAATTGTTCAATCGAACAATTGTTTTCGAGCAATTTACCTAGAAAAAGATAGAACATTGATAATCTGAATGAAGTAGAGAGAACATTGATGATCTCAATGAAGTAGAGAGAACATTGATAATCTGAATGAAGTAGATAGAACATTGATAATCTGAATGAAGTAGAGAGAACATTTATAATCTGAATGAAGTAGAGAGAACATTGATAATCAGAATGAAGTAGAGAGAACATTGATGATCTCAATGAAGTAGAGAAAACATTGATAATCTGAATGAAGTAGATAGAACATTGATAATCTGAATGAAGTAGAGAGAACATTGATAATCTGAATGAAGTAGATAGAACATTGATAATCTGAATGAAGTAGAGAGAACATTGATAATCTGAATGAAGTAGAGAGAATATTGATAATCTGAATGAAGTAGAGAGAACATTGATAATCTGAATGAAGTAAAGAGAACATTGATAATCTGAATGAAGTAGAGAGAACATTGATAATCTGAATGAAGTAGATAGAGCATTGATAATCTGAATGAAGTAAAGAGAACATTGATAATCTGAATGAAGTAGAGAGAACATTGATAATCTGAATGAAGTAGAGAGAACATTGATAATCTGAATGAAGTAGAGAGAACATTGATAATCTGAATGAAGTAGAGAGAACATTGATAATCTGAATGAAGTAGAGAGAACATTGATAATCTGAATGAAGTAGAGAGAACATTGATAATCTGAATGAAGTAGAGAGAACATTGATAATCTGAATGAAGTAGAGAGAACATTGATAATCTGAATGAAGTAGAGAGAACATTGATAATCTGAATGAAGTAGAGAGAACATTGATAATCTGAATGAAGTAGAGAGAACATTGATAATCTGAATGAAGTAGATAGAACATTGATAATCTGAATGAAGTGGAGAGAACATTGATAATCTGAATGAAGTAGAGAGAACATTGATAATCTGAATGAAGTGGAGAGAACATTGATAATCAGAATGAAGTAGAGAGAACATTGATAATCTGAATGAAGAAGATAGAACATTGATAATCTGAATGAAGTAGAGAGAACATTGATAATCTGAATGAAGTAGAGAGAACATTGATAATCTGAATGAAGTAGAGAGAACATTGATAATCTGAATGAAGTAGAGAGAACATTGAAAATCTGAATGAAGTAAAGAGAACATTGATAATCTGAATGAAGTAGAGAGAACATTGATAATATGAATGAAGTAGAGAGAACATTGATAATCTGAATGAAGTAAAGAGAACATTGATAATCTGAATAAAGTAGAGAGAACATTGATAATCTGAATGAAGTAGAGAGAACATTGATAATCTGAATGAAGTAGAGAGAACATTGATAATCTGAATGAAGTAGAGAGAACATTGATAATCTGAATGAAGTAGAGAGAACATTGATAATCTGAATGAAGTAGATAGAACATTGATAATCTGAATGAAGAAGAGAGAACATTTATAATCTGAATGAAGTAGAGAGAACATTTATAATCTGAATGAAGTAGAGAGAACATTGATAATCAGAATGAAGTAGAGAGAACATTGATGATCTCAATGAAGTAGAGAAAACATTGATAATCTGAATGAAGTAGATAGAACATTGATAATCTGAATGAAGTAGAGAGAACATTGATAATCTGAATGAAGTAGATAGAACATTGATAATCTGAATGAAGTAGAGAGAACATTGATAATCTGAATGAAGTAGAGAGAATATTGATAATCTGAATGAAGTAGAGAGAACATTGATAATCTGAATGAAGTAAAGAGAACATTGATAATCTGAATGAAGTAGAGAGAACATTGATAATCTGAATGAAGTAGATAGAGCATTGATAATCTGAATGAAGTAAAGAGAACATTGATAATCTGAATGAAGTAGAGAGAACATTGATAATCTGAATGAAGTAGAGAGAACATTGATAATCTGAATGAAGTAGAGAGAACATTGATAATCTGAATGAAGTAGAGAGAACATTGATAATCTGAATGAAGTAGAGAGAACATTGATAATCTGAATGAAGTAGAGAGAACATTGATAATCTGAATGAAGTAGAGAGAACATTGATAATCTGAATGAAGTAGAGAGAACATTGATAATCTGAATGAAGTAGAGAGAACATTGATAATCTGAATGAAGTAGAGAGAACATTGATAATCTGAATGAAGTAGAGAGAACATTGATAATCTGAATGAAGTAGATAGAACATTGATAATCTGAATGAAGTGGAGAGAACATTGATAATCTGAATGAAGTAGAGAGAACATTGATAATCTGAATGAAGTGGAGAGAACATTGATAATCAGAATGAAGTAGAGAGAACATTGATAATCTGAATGAAGAAGATAGAACATTGATAATCTGAATGAAGTAGAGAGAACATTGATGATCTGAATGAAGTAAAGAAAACATTGATAATCTGAATGAAGTAGAGAGAACATTGATAATCTGAATGAAGTAGAGAGAACATTGATAATCTGAATGAAGTAGAGAGAACATTGAAAATCTGAATGAAGTAAAGAGAACATTGATAATCTGAATGAAGTAGAGAGAACATTGATAATATGAATGAAGTAGAGAGAACATTGATAATCTGAATGAAGTAAAGAGAACATTGATAATCTGAATAAAGTAGAGAGAACATTGATAATCTGAATGAAGTAGAGAGAACATTGATAATCTGAATGAAGTAGAGAGAACATTGATAATCTGAATGAAGTAGAGAGAACATTGATAATCTGAATGAAGTAGAGAGAACATTGATAATCTGAATGAAGTAGATAGAACATTGATAATCTGAATGAAGAAGAGAGAACATTTATAATCTGAATGAAGTAGAGAGAACATCGATAATCTCAATGAAGTAGAGAGAACATTTATAATCTGAATGAAGTAGAGAGAACATTGATAATCTGAATGAAGTAGAGAGAACATTGATAATCTGAATGAAGTAGAGAGAACATTGATAATCTGAATGAAGTAGAGAGAACATTGATAATCTGAATGAAGTAGATAGAACATTGATAATCTGAATGAAGTGGAGAGAACATTGATAATCTGAATGAAGTAGAGAGAACATTGATAATCTGAATGAAGTGGAGAGAACATTGATAATCAGAATGAAGTAGAGAGAACATTGATAATCTGAATGAAGAAGATAGAACATTGATTATCTGAATGAAGTAGAGAGAACATTGATGATCTGAATGAAGTAAAGAGAACATTGATAATCTGAATGAAGTAGAGAGAACATTGATAATCTGAATGAAGTAGAGAGAACATTGATAATCTGAATGAAGTAGAGAGAACATTGATAATCTGAATGAAGTAGATAGAACATTGATAATCTGAATGAAGTGGAGAGAACATTGATAATCTGAATGAAGTAGAGAGAACATTGATAATCTGAATGAAGTGGAGAGAACATTGATAATCAGAATGAAGTAGAGAGAACATTGATAATCTGAATGAAGAAGATAGAACATTGATTATCTGAATGAAGTAGAGAGAACATTGATGATCTGAATGAAGTAAAGAGAACATTGATAATCTGAATGAAGTAGAGAGAACATTGATAATCTGAATGAAGTAGAGAGAACATTGATAATCTGAATGAAGTAGAGAGAACATTGATAATCTGAATGAAGTAGAGAGAACATTGATAATCTGAATGAAGTAGAGAGAACATTGATAATCTGAATGAAGTAGAGAGAACATTGATAATCTGAATGAAGTAGAGAGAACATTGATAATCTGAATGAAGTAGAGAGAACATTGATAATCTGAATGAAGTAGATAGAACATTGATAATCTGAATGAAGTGGAGAGAACATTGATAATCTGAATGAAGTAGAGAGAACATTGATAATCTGAATGAAGTGGAGAGAACATTGATAATCAGAATGAAGTAGAGAGAACATTGATAATCTGAATGAAGAAGATAGAACATTGATAATCTGAATGAAGTAGAGAGAACATTGATGATCTGAATGAAGTAAAGAAAACATTGATAATCTGAATGAAGTAGAGAGAACATTGATAATCTGAATGAAGTAGAGAGAACATTGATAATCTGAATGAAGTAGAGAGAACATTGAAAATCTGAATGAAGTAAAGAGAACATTGATAATCTGAATGAAGTAGAGAGAACATTGATAATATGAATGAAGTAGAGAGAACATTGATAATCTGAATGAAGTAAAGAGAACATTGATAATCTGAATAAAGTAGAGAGAACATTGATAATCTGAATGAAGTAGAGAGAACATTGATAATCTGAATGAAGTAGAGAGAACATTGATAATCTGAATGAAGTAGAGAGAACATTGATAATCTGAATGAAGTAGAGAGAACATTGATAATCTGAATGAAGTAGATAGAACATTGATAATCTGAATGAAGAAGAGAGAACATTTATAATCTGAATGAAGTAGAGAGAACATTTATAATCTGAATGAAGTAGAGAGAACATTGATAATCAGAATGAAGTAGAGAGAACATTGATGATCTCAATGAAGTAGAGAAAACATTGATAATCTGAATGAAGTAGATAGAACATTGATAATCTGAATGAAGTAGAGAGAACATTGATAATCTGAATGAAGTAGATAGAACATTGATAATCTGAATGAAGTAGAGAGAACATTGATAATCTGAATGAAGTAGAGAGAATATTGATAATCTGAATGAAGTAGAGAGAACATTGATAATCTGAATGAAGTAAAGAGAACATTGATAATCTGAATGAAGTAGAGAGAACATTGATAATCTGAATGAAGTAGATAGAGCATTGATAATCTGAATGAAGTAAAGAGAACATTGATAATCTGAATGAAGTAGAGAGAACATTGATAATCTGAATGAAGTAGAGAGAACATTGATAATCTGAATGAAATAGAGAGAACATTGATAATCTGAATGAAGTAGAGAGAACATTGATAATCTGAATGAAGTAGAGAGAACATTGATAATCTGAATGAAGTAGAGAGAACATTGATAATCTGAATGAAGTAGAGAGAACATTGATAATCTGAATGAAGTAGAGAGAACATTGATAATCTGAATGAAGTAGAGAGAACATTGATAATCTGAATGAAGTAGAGAGAACATTGATAATCTGAATGAAGTAGAGAGAACATTGATAATCTGAATGAAGTAGATAGAACATTGATAATCTGAATGAAGTGGAGAGAACATTGATAATCTGAATGAAGTAGAGAGAACATTGATAATCTGAATGAAGTGGAGAGAACATTGATAATCAGAATGAAGTAGAGAGAACATTGATAATCTGAATGAAGAAGATAGAACATTGATAATCTGAATGAAGTAGAGAGAACATTGATGATCTGAATGAAGTAAAGAAAACATTGATAATCTGAATGAAGTAGAGAGAACATTGATAATCTGAATGAAGTAGAGAGAACATTGATAATCTGAATGAAGTAGAGAGAACATTGAAAATCTGAATGAAGTAAAGAGAACATTGATAATCTGAATGAAGTAGAGAGAACATTGATAATATGAATGAAGTAGAGAGAACATTGATAATCTGAATGAAGTAAAGAGAACATTGATAATCTGAATAAAGTAGAGAGAACATTGATAATCTGAATGAAGTAGAGAGAACATTGATAATCTGAATGAAGTAGAGAGAACATTGATAATCTGAATGAAGTAGAGAGAACATTGATAATCTGAATGAAGTAGAGAGAACATTGATAATCTGAATGAAGTAGATAGAACATTGATAATCTGAATGAAGAAGAGAGAACATTTATAATCTGAATGAAGTAGAGAGAACATCGATAATCTCAATGAAGTAGAGAGAACATTTATAATCTGAATGAAGTAGAGAGAACATTGATAATCTGAATAAAGTAGAGAGAACATTGATAATCTGAATGAAGTAGAGAGAACATTGATAATCTGAATGAAGTAGAGAGAACATTGATAATCTGAATGAAGTAGATAGAACATTGATAATCTGAATGAAGTGGAGAGAACATTGATAATCTGAATGAAGTAGAGAGAACATTGATAATCTGAATGAAGTGGAGAGAACATTGATAATCAGAATGAAGTAGAGAGAACATTGATAATCTGAATGAAGAAGATAGAACATTGATTATCTGAATGAAGTAGAGAGAACATTGATGATCTGAATGAAGTAAAGAGAACATTGATAATCTGAATGAAGTAGAGAGAACATTGATAATCTGAATGAAGTAGAGAGAACATTGATAATCTGAATGAAGTAGAGAGAACATTGATAATCTGAATGAAGTAAAGAGAACATTGATAATCTGAATGAAGTAGAGAGAACATTGATAATCTGAATAAAGTAGAGAGAACATTGATAATCTGAATGAAGTAAAGAGAACATTGATAATCTGAATAAAGTAGAGAGAACATTGATAATCTGAATGAAGTAGAGAGAACATTGATAATCTGAATGAAGTAGAGAGAACATTGATAATCTGAATGAAGTAGAGAGAACATTGATAATCTGAATGAAGTAGAGAGAACATTGATAATCTGAATGAAGTAGATAGAACATTGATAATCTGAATGAAGAAGAGAGAACATTTATAATCTGAATGAAGTAGAGAGAACATTGATAATCTCAATGAAGTAGAGAGAACATTTATAATCTGAATGAAGTAGAGAGAACATTTATAATCTGAATGAAGTAGAGAGAACATTGATAATCAGAATGAAGTAGAGAGAACATTTATAATCTGAATGAAGTAGATAAAACATTTATAATCTGAATGAAGTAGAGAGAACATTGATAATCTGAATGAAGTAGATAAAACATTTATAATCTGAATGAAGTAGAGAGAACATTTATAATCTGAATGAAGTAGAGAGAACATTGATAATCAGAATGAAGTAGAGAGAACATTTATAATCTGAATGGAGTAGATAAAACATTGATAATCTGAATGAAGTAGAGAGAACATTGATAATCTGAATGAAGTAGAGAGAACATTGATAATCTGAATGAAGTAAAGAGAACATTGATAATCTGAATGAAGTAGAGAGAACATTGATAATCAGAATGAAGTAGAGAGAACATTTATAATCTGAATGAAGTAGATAAAACATTCATAATCTGAATGAAGTAGAGAGAACATTGATAATCTGAATGAAGTAGATAAAACATTTATAATCTGAATGAAGTAGAGAGAACATTTATAATCTGAATGAAGTTGAGAGAACATTGATAATCAGAATGAAGTAGAGAGAACATTTATAATCTGAATGAAGTAGATAAAACATTTATAATCTGAATGAAGTAGAGAGAACATTGATAATCTGAATGAAGTAGATAAAACATTTATAATCTGAATGAAGTAGAGAGAACATTTATAATCTGAATGAAGTAGAGAGAACATTGATAATCTGAATAAAGTAGAGAGAACATTGATAATCTGAATGAAGTAGATAAAACATTGATAATCTGAATGAAGTAGAGAGAACATTGATAATCTGAATGAAGTAGAGAGAACATTGATAATCTGAATGAAGTAAAGAGAACATTGATAATCTGAATGAAGTAGAGAGAACATTGATAATCTGAATGAAGTAGAGAGAACATTGACAATCTGAATGAAGTAGAGAGAACATTTATAATCTGAATGAAGTAGAGAGAACATTGATAATCTGAATGAAGTAGAGAGAACATTGATAATCTGAATGAAGTAGATAGAACATTGATAATCTGAATGAAGTAGAGAGAACATTTATAATCTGAATGAAGTAGAGAGAACATTGATAATCTCAATGAAGTAGAGAGAACATTTATAATCTGAATGAAGTAGAGAGAACATTTATAATCTGAATGAAGTAGAGAGAACATTGATAATCAGAATGAAGTAGAGAGAACATTTATAATCTGAATGAAGTAGATAAAACATTTATAATCTGAATGAAGTAGAGAAAACATTGATAATCTGAATGAAGTAGATAAAACATTTATAATCTGAATGAAGTGGAGAGGAAATTGATTATCTGAATGAAGTAGAGAGAACATTTAATTTTATTATTAAATTTCTATTTAATATCATTTCACCGCAGAGATTATAAATTTTGTCTTACTTTTCATTTATCTAATTCTGAAAATGCAAAGTCTTGGTAAGTCTTATCACGCCAGGATATCCTTATCTCTTGTTCTAGCCACACATTGTGAGTTTTAATGTCAGTTTTCAGTTGAGTGATGTAAACTGTGGGAGTGAATTAATTGATGTAGAAGTTCTGGTAAGTAATTCTCGTTCTTGCATCCCAATACCAGTAGTAATTTGTTGAAATAGTTCTCTATGACACTTTCCAAGACATTAATTGTCGGTTAGGCAGACTCATGCATATTCATATAAACTGGCAGGGTATAACAATTTTAAACAGTGGAGATGAGGAGCGGCCAACGACTTTGTAAGTCTTCATAGAGTGCGGATGTTCGTAGCTAAGCTGTCTGAACTCTAGTTCTATCCTAGCCCCTAGTCTAGTTATTGGACTAAATCCTGTAAACTACGCTGAATTGTAAATTGCCTCTATTCCTAGTGTTTAACAGGCTTACCATATATATGTATAATCAACACGGTATACAATGGCACAAACCAGAGGCTAAGCCAGGAACAATACTGCACTCGTCATTTCAGAAATCGAAAATGATCGTCTACGTGAAAGTGTTGATACTTTCGGTGAAGAGGGGTGCTACCTATTCCAGCTGCTTTTTAAACAAGCTTGACAAACTAAATGAGGCTATCGAATCGAGGGATTTTATGATAAAATATTTGGAGCAGGAAAATATCTCTTTGCGTAAGGATCTCAGGAAAATGGAGGAAAGATTTTATAAAAGGCTGAAATGAATGAATAAAATTAATGTTATATGCGCTGCGCATCGGTTAGGCATGAAGTCTGTTACTCTGAAGCCTGGCATGAGGAATATTATTATCAAGCTTTGCAACAACGAAGTTAAACGGAATATACTATTGTATATTCCTTGTATACCCCCAAGCTATCTCAGTTGTTCATCAATGAAAGCCTTACTCCGCTTAAACTCAACCTTTTATATACATTGAGGAACGCCAGGAAGAAATTTCCGGAAATGCTTGGAGCATGTAGCTCAATGGACAGAAGAGTTTATGTATGGGTAAAATCATCATCTGCAACTGATGACTCGTAAAAGTATGTTCACACCTTAGATCAACTTAGCGATCTCTGTGTGAATACCTTGAAAGCACAGGCAGTTGAAATTCCATCACAAAATATGGGAAACTGGCTGTCTAATCTATCTTGGTGCAGTAACTATGTTGTTACCTTATAGTTGACTTCATTAATGTTTTTTTCTATTTTAATTGTGTCCATCTTGTGTTCTCAAGAATCTTGTTAATTTCATATTGATTGTCATTTTGTTGACCGTATAGCTGAAGAACAATTGTTTACTTTTTTCTTTATTATGAGTATGCAGTTTATATTATCGCTTAATTTGGATTACATACTGTTCTTCTAAGCTATAGAGTCGGATGGTGTGTCAATGCGCACAATCTCGCAAACTATATATTTACTCAAATACTAAAAGTACTCTACAAACTCTTGATCATAAATGAGGATGGTTCTCAACCCCAACCCCCCCCCCCCTCCATCTAAACCCCCTCCTTTCTTCATCTAAATATCCCTCTTCTCCCATCTAAATTCCCCTCTCTTCCCATCTAAATCATCCTCTCTTCCCATTTAAATCCACTTCTTCCCCATCTAAATGTCTGAGTTTCTTATATAAATGTCCTCTCTAAAATCTAATTGCCCGCTACTTCTTTAAACACATATTTAATGAATCTGCAACAAATTTAACACTTAAATTTTACGTAACTAGTTAACTACTTATATCAACTAATATAATACGATCGTCGGTTTATTGTTAATCAATATTTTAATTCAATAACCTCTCGCTCCCGATTAAATACCCCCTCTCCTTATCTTAAAGGTGCGAGGAAGATTCCACTGAGAAAAATTCTACTGCGGAAAGTTCCACTGTGAAAATTCCACTGAGGAATATTACACCGAGGAATATTCGACTGAGGAATATTCCACTGAGGAAAATTCGACTAAGAAAAATTCCACTGAGGAAAATTCTACTGAGGAAAATTCCACTGCGGAAAGTTCCACTGGCAAAATTACACTTAGGAAAATTCCAATAAGAAAATCCAATATTTGAGTACAATTAGGAACTTTTTTACCTATGATTTCACTGCAAAAATAGTATTTAATATTCATTATTTTCTTAAACAATACTGTTCTGTCCAAATGGCATTCAAAAATATATTTTGATAAATTATTATAGCTGAAGATGTGATACTGTTCCAGTAAGCTGATAGCTAGGGAACGTTAACTTAATTCAAATAATTATTTATCTCTGTTACATTAAAAATATAAATTTTATATAAATGCGAGTCAATTGACTCACTCTTGTAACGATAAGCGTGTTGAATTGAAGACGGAAATTTATACCGAGACTGAGCTGGATTGATATTTATACAATATAAAGCGCATACCTTATATTGATAAATTATATTTTATTGTTGTTTTATTATTGTTACTATGTATATTTAACATGTTTAAATTGTACAATTTGTCTACATCATTAATATATAAACTGATAGTACTCTTTGTGCTCGTTTTCTTTTTGTTACAAACTATTATCTCGTATAACACATATTTTATTGCCCCTATGTAAAAGTCGAGCTTACATTCAAAATGAAAATTATCCTAACTATAAAACTATAATCAGATTTGCAGAACAAGAGGTTAAATAAAATTTATTTAATAGTTTTTTGTAAGTAGAATTATCTTAATCTCAAGTAGAAGTAGCTTAACAATGCTTTTTCATTAAGTGTTGCACAAAAAAAATCTACACCAAAGAAAATTTATATAAATTTATATAGAGATTCACTTACATTTTATTAAACCACTTATAAAAGAACAGTGGAATGATTATCGCAAAAGCTTATATAATATGAAGATGAAAATTTCTCGAGTATTGTTTAAGAAATAAGCAGTATAAATCATATATTTATTCATATTTAGTGGAATTTCATCGGAATTTTCCCAGTAGAACTTTCCGCAGTGGAATTTTCCTCAGTGGAATTTTCCTCAGTGGAATATTCCTCAGTGGAATCTTCCGCAGTGGAACTTTCCTCAGTGGAATTTTCCTAGAACCATCTTAATAACCCCACACCAAGTATAATAGTTACTACGATCGTAGGTATCTCGTTAATTAATATTATAATTAAGTAACATCTTATTCAATATTTATGCCTTTATTAAGAGCTAAAAACTCATTATTTTATATTTATTTTCATACAAATATGGTTATTACCTCTAAATAAATAAATAATTATTATCTGGGGTATCACCGCGCACGGTTGTGGCGGTGAAATGTTAAAATTGAGAAGTTTAAAATGTTACATAATGTTACTGTTAATCATGTGTTAACATGTTGAAGCAAAATGAATCTATATATCTCGGTTATAGAGTTACTGGCGGGAAAACCGTTAAAACTGAGAAGTTGAAAATGTTACATAATGTTAATGTTGATGTTTGAAACAATATGAATATATAAATCTCGGTTTTAGAGTTAAGATATATTTGTTATAGTTACATTAGAATTTTTAAGATAACAATAACTAGAGCTGATTAGTGATTAGTTATAGTGACATTACAATACTGTTACTCCAAAGAATGTATTTTGTTATGTCATCAAAATGTACATTTAAAGCAACACATATCATTTTTTTTGTAGCATGACAGTCATCTTGTTATTTTAGCTGAAACCGATTGGTTAAAAAAAAATATGCTGTTATAATTATCATTTCTTACTTTATGGCATGGTGTTTCGGTCTTTGAATTATAAATGGCCTCTGAACATAAATGTCCTTTATATGCTAGTGTGTTGTACTTCACACTTCATGAATGTTTAATGTCCTGGCAGGGGGGTTCGGGGGGCAGCACGCCCCTCGTATACATCTAATTCATAAGTTCCGTGGCCAGTAAATTCTACCGCGGAAAGCTCCACTGGGAAGATTCCACCGGCGTTAATGCAAGATGTGGAAAATTCCACGGCGGAAAGTTTCCCCGCAGAAAGCTCCACCGGGAAGATTCCACCGGCGTTAAATGCAAGATGTGGAAAATTCCACCGCGGAAGATTCCACCATTTTGAAAAAAATATGCAAATAAACAATATAAATAAACAGTTTATTTTAAAATATATTTCTATGTCTAGGTAATTGATAATTATAAATGAACAAATTTTCCTTTTAAATAAGAAACAATTAATAATATGGGCATTAAATATTTAAATGGTTAATAGTGACAGACTATGATGCTGATATTGTAACACCAACCTGTGGCAACACTGATAAATTTAGCTTTTTGATTCTATCAACAGAGAAACACTAAAGCTAAGATTTTAATATTTGATACAAAAATAAATTTTATTAGGTTTCATTATTGAAAAGGTTAATATTAAGCAGCAATATGACAAGCATGTATTTAATGTCTATTTCTTTAGAGTCAATTTAAATCATAGACCTGCTGAACAGCTTTTATTTTAAGATGTTGCATTTCAAAAGAAACTCTTATGATTTATTATATCTTATGTGAGTTTTGAATTATGATTTTTATTCGGATGTCTGTGGTTTCAGGTCGAAGCTAGTTAATGTACCTCAATTTGCCTGCTAAACTCTATGTTCAAAATTTAGTTGAAACGCATTATATTTAAATTTTATTTTTTAATACTTTCAAAAGAAATTATCAAACAGTTACAGAGAAAGTTTCAGATTTGTAATTTTTCTTTTTAAATTTAAATATATCGATACTAATTAAACATTTTAAGATAAACTAAGATCCTCAACGCTCTTGGTATGTGGTTGTGCCGTTTAGTGAGATGCTCCTGAAATTGTTCTTTATCCTCGTTAAAATATCTGTTTCCTCTCACACGTTGTTAAAATTTAAAGGTCCTCTCCAGGCTCCGGGGAAAAAATGAGTTTATAACATAATATTATAGAACTAAGGTCTACGATCATTATTTTGCAAACTGCATACAATTCGGTTCAGTATATATATATATTTTTTTAAAGTTGTTTAATACTCTGTGAGCAACAATTGAGCGAATCACTAACCTGACGCTGAGAAAGAAGATTGTACACTCTTTGTTTTGATTTCAAATTTAGATTTTAAACAAACAATGCGTTGGCCTTCTTTTAAGATAATAATTGTTTCTAAAAGTATATAAACGTTTCTATAATAAGTATATCCAAATTTAAACCTTTAAACGAATAATAAATAGATTTATTAAACCAAATACCTAGTTGACAATCAAAACAAATGGTGTACATTCTTCTTATTTAGACTGATATTTAAAAAGTCAGAAGTAGAATAGGTTTTGTAGAGTTTGGATTATAAAAATCTTTAGAAGCATATAAAATTTAAAATATGCTATCAAATTTTATGGGGCTTGCAGTAACATGATAGAAACATTAGCCTGATTGATTTAAGCAATAAAAAAATTTGCTTGGAGGGGACCTATAAAGTTTTTTCAAATATGGCAAATGGTGAAGAAACGGAAGAGCAGAGTCCTCCAACGGTGACCCGTAGCAATTAATCGGCACAGCAGAAACAAAGAAAGAAAAGTTTCAAATAGCGATCAGACTGGTGAAAATGAGGAAATTCTACGCTACGTCGTCCATCAGTTTGAAGAAAAGTTTGATTCATTTAAACGTGAATTACTGATAAAATTGAGCATGAAAGATGTAAAATTGCTGATCTCCAACAGCAAGTACTGACACTCAAGCAGAACGTTCAGATATTGGAGGAGCGTATTGATGATGCAGAAGCTACCAGTGGACAAGAAGAGTTTATTATTTCCGGTACTGTTGTTTCATCAGTTTCTAATACTGACAACCTATCTAATGCAGTCTGCAGAATTCTCAGAGGCAAACTGAAATATTCTCTTCCTCATGAGGAAATTGTGTTTCCGAGACGCATTGGAGCAAAATCAAACAATCAGGAACGGGATGCTAGGCGTATCTTGGTTAAATTGAAGAGTCTAGACTCTAGATAATAGAACCAATATAATCCGCTCGCTCCTGTAAAACTTCAAAACCAACTGACCTTTACATCAACGACAACTTGACTTTTGTTAGATCAAAAATTTTATATGTTCTCAGAAAAGCAAAACATCGAAAACCCAATATTCTCCCGGGTTGTAGATCTCACGATGGTTGTTTTTTTGCATGGGTAAAATCCTCTAACGGTACATGCCAGAGATTCTAAAATTTACCTAAACAGTTGGATAAAGTTTGAAACTCTTTGTGGAAAAGCTCTGGAATATACGGCATGTGACTTTCTGCAGACCCATGCTCCCCAAGGATGACTAACTCCCAGCAGCAATCATTTAATTAATAATATGTAGTTACATGTCAAGAAACCTGATCTTTATCTTGAATGTGTTCGGAGGTTTGATTTCTGATATATGTTTTCAACGCGCAAAGTCTATCTTTTTTTTAAATTTATTTCATAGCTAGTAATAAGCATATGTATGTTATTTCATGTAAGTTGATTTACATATCTGTAGGTTCAACAAGTGTGAAAGTGTTCATGTGGTGTAGTTGTGTGTACGCATGTGTACAGCAGGTAGGAGTGTATGTGCGCACTGAAATGTGTCATTATTGTGTATAAGATGTGTGTGAGTACACGATTTTCTTTACTATCGCTATCTGTGTATGGTTTTTTGTATGCGGTGTGTGTGTTTCTTATGTTACCGGTTAGTACTACTAGTTTTTTCTAGACCACGCCTTCTTTTATACCTATGTATATTAATTGTTATTGGATGGTTGTTTGCTGGTGGATGGTTTGACATGTCCTTTTTCCTTCATGTGTGCATTTTATTGGTGGGCGTTTTTTATCTATCTGTGATTGCCCATGTCTTTTCGTATAATTTTGCCTCTACTTGAAAATCTGCTATAATTCCCTACCTTTTTCACTCATGTGTATTGTTGCTCAAAACACAGTGATGTGTATGATGGGAAATAATTTGGGTGTTTGGATCAAGCATGTCTAGGTAAACATTGACTTGTCTAATAGACTGGAAACTTTTATGTACAATGTGTGTGTTTTGATAGAGTTTTTAGTTGTGAAATATATGCTCATGAACATAGGTGTTCATTATCTTAGCTCTACTGATGACTCTTTATACATTTGTTTGCATATTTTGTTTACATCTTCTTGTAGGTCGCTTTGGCATTCTGGAGTGTTTTGATTTGTTAAGCTGTTCTTGGTTCTATTATAATGATTGGTGAATTATTCGATAATATAGACAGTTATCTAAATTTTTTAATCAGCTACATAGCAGCAATGTTAGTGACACTTATTATGTGTCTGATACATTCAATTCAATGATGCCGTTAACAAATTATAGTATTTCCCTTATTCACTTTAATATTAGGTCTCTATTACCTAAGCTTGATGAATTGAATGCCTAATTAAGTGCGCTTAATAATGCATTTGACATAATTTGTTTCACTGAGAGTTGGTTGAATGGGGATACTGTGTGCTTAGCAAAGCTTGGTGATTATCAGGACTTTTATAGCTGTAGAACTAATAGACGTGGTGGTGGAATATCCATATTTGTTCTCCAGAAATATAAGTGCAAACTCTTGACTCATATCACACTCAATTATGATTATTTTGAATCTGTACTCTTGGAAATTTCTCATAACAATGTTTATCTCTTAATTGGAACTGTTTACCGACCTCCCAATACTAGTTATGCGAGTTTCAATAAAAATTTGAAATATTGTCAGGTTTGAGACTCACCAAATATGCAAGGGTATTTATCAGAGGAGATTTTAATCTCAATTTGTTGAATTGGAATTTTTTTGAATTCTATGCAAAGTCAGACATTGCTCCATTTAATTAATATACCTGCTAGAATCATCGAAATTAATTCGACTCTTTTTGACAATATATTTATTTCTTGTTCTGCGGGGTGCTCTTCAGGGATTCTTTTCAGCAGATCACTTGCCTGTTTTTGACATTGTTCATAACTTATTTACTACACCTGCTGGTAGTTCTGGAACATTAAATTTGAAGTTCAGGCTGACTAATGATTATCGTGTGACTAACTTTTGCCATGCTCTGGAAAACTATGATTTTGCTGATATAGTGAATCATGATAATTTTGAGGAAGCGATGATATTATTTGACAATGACGTTTTTCGTATTTATAACGAAACTTGTCCGATTGTCAGTAAGACAGTTTCAAGTCGTAGTCTTAAGAAGCCATGGATCAACGTTGAAATTTTGATTAATATTCGTAAACGTCATGCTATGTATTTATTATACCGTGCAGATAAAATTCCACAAGCGGTTTATTCTAGATTCAGTAATTTTATCACGGGATTGATAAGGAAATCGAAACGGGACTATTTCTCAACCCAGTTTCTCTCGGTACAAAAATGATATAAGGAAGACATGGAAGACTATTAATAATTTGTTGGGAAGCTCTTCTGGGGTTAAGAGCACTATTGATGAGATGTTGATTGATGATGTTGTGTCTACCGATAGTGTTAGAATTGCTAATCATTTGAATAATTATTTCTGTAACGTTGCGTCTAAAATTGTAAATTCTGCTCCGGAGGGTGAGGGAGATGCAAGGAGTTACTTGGTGGGTGAATATGTGCATTCATTTGTGTATCATCCTGTTAATGCTGATGAAGTCAGATCTATCATAGGTTCTTTGAAGGGTAGCTTTAATAACATTCACTCGGTTTTCGTGCAAGTTTTAAAGAAGATTAGTTTCATTATATCTCCAATTTTAGCTTCTATCATAAATAGATCGATATTTTCTGGTACATTTTCATCCATATTAAAAATAGCTAAGATAATTCCACTTCACAAAAAGGGTCCCAAAAATATAAATACAAACTATCGTCTGATTTCGATTCTTTCTTCTTATAGTAAAATCATGGGAAAAGTAGTTTATACACGATTATTTAGTTATCTATCTAAAGTTTCGATTTTGTCTCAAGATCAATTTGGTTTCAGATAAAAAAAGTCTACTTCTCTGGCTATTCTGCACTTCCTACATAATTTGTTCTTATCCCTTGATAGTGGTAACTGTGTAATTTCGATTTTTTTTAGACTTTTCTAAAGCATTTCATTGCGTAAATCATTCTATCTTGTTGTCAAAGTTGTATTTTTGTGGATTTCGGGGTTTCATTCATGATTGGTTCAGTTCATATAACACACCATTACCCAATGTGACACATCTCTGACTATGAAGCTGTTACTCATGGTCCATGGAGTGCCTCAAGGAAGTGTCCTTGGACTGTTACTT
Organism: Caprella mutica; assembly: GCA_947561585.1. Lineage (NCBI taxonomy): Eukaryota > Metazoa > Arthropoda > Malacostraca > Amphipoda > Caprellidae > Caprella > Caprella mutica. The sequence continues at coordinate 108,749 of CANNZV010001394.1, read as the reverse complement.
TTTTTGTTATTTATAAATGACCTTCTGAATGTATCGAATAAATTTAAGTTTACTCTTTTCGCTGACGATAGCACTCTTACATACAGCTTCAATAGATCAGAGTTGCAATTATCGCATACAATTGTAAATAGTGAATTATCAAAAATTAATAATTGGCTTTTGGTTAACAACATTAAAATCAATATAGATAAAAAAAATTATATGCTCAGGCGCGTATACAAGGGGGGGGGGCATTTGGGGCAGATGCCCCCCCCCCTTGACCAAATCCTAGATACGCCCCTGTATATGCTATTTCACTATAGGTTGAATGTTGAATTTCCTGAGATTTTGGTTGGTGATGAATTTGTTTCTAGGATGGATAGTGTTAAATTTTTGGGTATTGTGTGTGGGTATTGTGTGTCATATTAATCATGTAACTGGGAAAGTTTCTAAGACTGTTGGACTGTTGGGTAAACTGAAGAATTTTCTGCCAGTCGAAATTTTGCAGTTGATGTATGATTCTTTAATTACTCCTTATTTAATATATTGCATTGAAATATGGGGAGGTACCTCAGCTTGTTATTTGGATAAAGCAATAATAATTCAGAAGTCTGCTATGAGAAATGCCAATGGTTTATCTTTTCTTGCACACACTTCGGAATGCCTCCGAAATTGCAATATTTTGAAACTCCATGATTTATTTGTATACAGTGTGTTGATAATGATGCACGAGGCAGTATATAGCGGAAATAATTTGCATCTTTTTCACAATCTCTCATCTCACCGTGATCTTCATTCTTATCCCACCAGAAATTGTGCACAATTATTAGTTCCATCTTTTTCTAAGATCAAATCTCATATGTGCATTTTGGTGACCGGTATATGCCACCCCGGTAAAATCCTCCGGTATATTTTACCCCGGTATGTTCCACCCAAGGTATATTCCACCCACTTTTCATGTTGAGTTTGGTTAGTAATTAATATTTGCTATTTATTAATATTATACATAATACTAGGTAACTTTCATTTTCACTGTATCAAATTAAACCTTTTGCCGGTTAATCACAAGCTGTAAATTTTTCACTACATATGTAACAGAACAGCAGAAAGAAAGGTAGTGTGAACGCTCTTTATCGGTTGAGGTATTTAGATTTTCAATCTCAAGCTGATTTTCTTCCCTATCGCCAACACAACAACGATTTTAATTGTAAGATGATGCCATATAGTACTTCTTTTTACATTTATTTCATTTTGAATATGGTACTTTAACTTCTTGTAAGACTGGTGGTTTTTGACCGAAGGCTTTTTATACGTTTTTTTATTTTATTTTTTGACCAGGAGGTTTTCGATAGGGAGGTGAGGATTATTGAACAGAGTTTTAAGATTGGGAAATTTTTTGCCTTTTTACATTGAGAGATTTTGACCATGGGGAATTTGGTCCTAGAATCCAAAACAGCAACTTATTAGCAAAGAGCCAAAACATTGAGTGGGTTGTCTCTGCCAGTCGACCCCTTCCACACCTCTATCAATCATTGTTGTTAGAGCACATATGCAGTTTCATGTTAAAAAGGAATTAATATTAACTTGTTCACCCCGTAAACTTTGAAATAAACTACCATATTAAGAATATTTGTAACTCTATTAGAATAAAATTTAATTGACTTGAGTTATCTCTAAATAATGTCTGAGTTATTTTTTCATCGGTACGAATTATTTACCATTTACCCAAGTGAGCATTGTCACAGGGCTGGAATTTACCGGGGTGGAATATATCTGGATGGAATTTACCGGGGTGGAATATACCGGGGTGGAATATACCTGGGGTGGAATATACCTGGGTGGAATTTACCGGGGTGGAATATACCGGAGTGGAATATACCTAGAACCGTGTATTTCTTATGTGGGCCCTATGCTCTGGAATAAACTACCTGATTCAGTTAGGACTCATTCATCTATATTTGTGTTCAAGAAGAACCTCAAAATTCTTTTGATTTCTGAATATTAGTTTATTTTTTATTTTATTTTTACTCCATAACCTTTATAGGCATTCATTTTAAATTACGTTTCTTAACCAAATTATTGTTCAGTATTTTGTTATCTTTGTCTCTGTTCTCATTATCTTCGTCACTCGTAGTCTTCTCTCTTTATCTTTGTCTCTGATAGTACTATTATGTTATTATTTCAATTGGCTTCTTTTTTGTGTGTCAGTGCTCGTTTTACCTCTCTTGCTGTAATCCAAACCTATCTTTAATCATACCTTTTAATAAATTTATTGATGTTGTATTAATATGTGCCAAAATATTTATACTATTTTTTTCTCTTCCTTTTTTTAACTTTATATAGGTTGCCCTGTAAGCCTTTGATCTTCTTTGGCCTTGAATACATTCGATACATTTAATTATATTTCATATCCGTGAATGTGTTCATGAATAAATTGTTTCATTTGTTTGTTTCATGTGTTTATTTTAGTATATGTCAAATTTATTCTTTAATCTCACCTTTAATCGTCGCTGATTTAAATTGAAATATATATTGATACATTTAAAAACTTGGGTGAAAGATAATATATATATAAAATGAAATATGTTACAAACAAAATATTATCCTTAATTTCAGTTTCAACATATATATGTTTAAAGAATGATCAAACAGAATCTAAATTGTTGGTCACTGGGGCAGTGGAACTTTATTGTAAAATTTCCACGATTTAAATTTTATTAAAAATTTAATTGACCGAAAATACGTGCAAAATTTCAATTGTGTGCTCTGTACTTTTTATGAAATTAAATATAACTAAATCTTGCCTACCCTTATATTTTGGCCACTACTGTACGATACTTTATGGATATAATATTTCATAACTCATAAAATAGTATTAAACTTGTTTTACAAAGTAATAAAATTTTATTTAAAAATTATTAGAAATATTTGCCTCATTTGAGACATCTATTTTTACTCCAAAAGTAGTGCGTTCATTTCTTAACCCGAATGACTACATAATAACTTTGTTGAGCAAGAGTTATCAATCTAATATTTATATAGTTTGCTCCTGAATAAAAGTAATGTGACGCTCTAATTAAAATGACCAAATGGTCTAAATATTTTCGTATCATAAAGATATATACGTAGGTCTCCCCAAAAGTGCTTAACTAGTTGGTCACCATCAGTCAAACTAACTATTAATGGTATAATGTGTGGAAGATGGTAATCAATAAGTAACCAAGTAGCCATCATTCATGAACTAATCTATTATTTTCTATTTCAATAGATTGTACTCCTAACCAATTGACAAGAAAAATGTCTTCGGTAAAAGCTCTAACTCCGCTTGGAATCAAAAAAGAAGACCTGAATCTACTGAGAAATGAGCGCATTAAGTTTGACTGTGGGCCTCTGGTCTATCGGATCATAATTAACTGGGGATTCGCTTTACCCGTGGGAAAGAAAATTATAGATCATATGAATGATCTAGAAATTGAACAAAAAATAAAGGAGATGTGTAATGTAAACCTCAAAAAATGGATCAAGAAGAATGAATCCAATCTAACTAAAGATTCTTTTTATGATTTTGACATAACAGCACTGCATGATTTTCTCCCAATTCTTTGCTATGGTAAAATTGCTCAAACTTTTAGCCAAAAGTATAATGAACAACTCAATGATCCCCACTCTGTGGAGAGTCTGCTGAAAGAAATTAAAGCCTTCAGAAATGACGTGAGTCACGAATAGGCTGAAGCTGTGAAAGATTCTCATATTGATAAGATGAAAGAAAATATGAGAGAATGTATCAGAGTTGCTGGCAAACTCTACGGCAAAGATCAGACTGAAATAGATGGTAAGGTGAAAGATTTGGATTGTGAGTTTGACAAAATTCTACTTGACACAACACACTTATATGAAAGCAGAGTTAAGTATATCGCTCAAAAGATTTCATCAGAAGTACCATCAAATATGCTACAGAGATATTCACCATACTTCTTTGTTCCTCTGCCGGGTAGTTCTGAAAAGTTAGATACCTCACAGATCTTCCAGTGCTCTAACCTATCTAAAACTACTGAAAAAATAGAAGGTAAAGAAGATAGACACAAGAAAACTATATTTCCCTGTACCGAAATATATAACAACATACATGAGAAGTTTGTTGTTATAAATGGAGGTCCCGGTTCAGGGAAAACTACACTTATGCGAAGTATGTGTGAAGATATTCTACAGATATCAGTTCAAGGTAGTACACCGAGGTATGAAAAAGTTGAGCAATTCAAAATCCCTATATACCTCGAGTGCAGAAATGAGAAACAAACAAATCTTGCCAAATTTCTTAGAGAATGTTTAAAAGATTTTCTTTCTCCTGAGGATGACATCTACGAAGCCTTCAAAATTGTGAAATGTTCAGTATTTCTAATTGACGGCTACGACGAAATTAATGACAACTGTCGACAGCTTGTCGATAGCATCATAGATTTTTGCAGAGATCACCACTTTTGTTGCATTATTTCTTCCCGGGTTGATGCAGGGAATAGTTTTGTCAACAAGCTGCAAAGAAAAAATTTGAATTGCACAAAAATGTTCATCGAACCCATCAGCGAAATGAATGAAAAAGTGAAATTTCTGAGGACTTATGCTGATAAGGTGAATGTTTCTATTGAAACTGACAAGCTGGTGAATAGCTTTGAGAATCTAACTGCTGCTGCTCAAGAAATCTTTTCTTCGCCAATTCTTTTGGCATTATTCTTCACTTTGTTCGTGCATGATCCAGATTCAGTCACTCAAATGAAGAATGAACAAAGTGCTTACGAAACAGTTCGAACTAATTTCCTACGAGAAATGGAGTGGAAGTTGGAAAATATTCCTAACCCAAAAGGAAGAGCTGAAAATATTGATTATGTACTCAGCAAATTTTGTTTTAAACTTTTAAAGGCAAAGAAATATTTCCTGGAAGGGAAAGATTACTCTGACATGGTCACTGAATGTGAGAAAATAAGAGGAATGCCTGCAAACGTAGACATTCCCAGTCTGTTGTCTTGCATTTTAACGCCAGAACCCTCACTCAAATTCACTCTATATACATCTTACCAGTTCATGCACAGCACTATACAAGAGTTCCTTGCAGCCAAATACGTAAGCGACAACATAAGAAAGCTTCAAGATGACGGGAGTTCACAGAGTCAATCGGAGGATAGACAACTACCAAAGCTTCTTCAAATCTTGGGACTTGATGATTCTCAGTCTGACATTGAAGAGGAAATGACAAGGTAACTCATTTTTTTAAATATCTAAGTTGGTTACTTTTTGCAATCAATTGTTTACTTACGTCTGTAGAGCTGCATATTTGAAATTAATATATACGTTATATTTAACCGATTAATTTTGGAAGCGTGAGTAGTGATCATTTATTTATTTATTTGAACAAAACATTCCTTTGCATTTCGTATCTGTTTGTTGGGATCCGACAGAACATATAAAAGTATAGATTAATATTAAGGAATGTTAAGGCCTGGAAAGGGGTGACCGGACGTTTCGTTACTCGACGTTTCGTTACCATACGTTTCATTACTAGGATGATTCGTTACCAGGGAGTTTCGTTACCATAGGTCGTTCCTGGATGAATAATTTTTTATTTGAAAAGGGTCTACTTTAAATTATGAGGTATAACTTATATTTCATTCGTCTGTTAAGTTCCTGGTTATATATCGATTATGATCAGAGGTATTAAAATTAACAAATACTGCTTAATTTCCTTGATTAGAAAAGCTGGGAGTGAAACGTATGTATTGGTAGTGCAACGTATTGGAAGTGCAACATATTATGTACACTAATCAAAATAAAAGTTAAATAACAAATGCTATTGTTTTTTCTCACATGATCTGTATAATGTGGATCAGTCCGAGAACTGTGAGTTTTACTCTTCTACCTATTTTGTTAAAATCTTTTGATTTTGATTTATCAGAAAATGTTTCAAAGTTAAGGTGAAAAAACAAAATTTCATATATTACAAGTTATACCAAATGAAAATAACATTTTCGAATACATAAGAAAGGACTATATAATTTAGAATTTAAACATTATATTTTGATTATAATATACTATTTCTAATATGATTCAAAAATTTACAGTAATTAGTTCAGTATTTATTTAAATATTTATTTATAAATTATAATGTATATTATTGGTGAATCATTGTTGTTTGCAACCCATTTCAAACAAATAAATTTTTCGTACGGGTACGATTAACCTGGTAACGAAACGTCTGGTATAATAAAAAGTACGGTAACGAAGCGTTGAAAGCCTTTTTCACTCTTGGTAACATATAATTATTTATTTGTCGAGTTTCATGACTATGAAGAGATTCAATCGTATTAAATTACATAGAACTAGTTACACTGAAAACTTTTCTAATTTGTTAAAATGCCTATTTAGTAAATAAATGTATTATATTTATTATAATTAGAACAAAAAAGTGCGTGTAATTTCTAAATGTGTTTCCTTTCAAAATTGTCACCATTAAATTCTCGATAAACAAATAGAGATATCGAAATGTTAAAGTCACCGCTTCACTTTCAGAGAAAACGAAGTTGGTCTAATACGAAACTACTGAAGAGAGTTTCTAACTATACCAAGCCAACTTAGAACGTAACTCTGGTCTAATACGAGGTTTTGTTGTACCGAGAAATCACCACATTAATATTAGAAAAAGTAGCGTCAACCAAATTACTCACTGAATACATTGAAGATACAAAGACTCCAGCACCAACCGGTAGATTTACCTGAACCCAAAAATCAGCTGATATCTCTAAACTGGTTACACCGAAAACAGCAGATCTAAGTGATTCGTCAAGACAGCATGGCTCGATTTCGTAATAGGAAACTGGAGAAGCCTGCAAAACATATGACAGCTTAGGAATGGAGAAAGTATTTCTCAACAAAACAAAGGCCAGTCTACGACCTCAGCACCCCTTCACAAAAAGAAAAACAATGGTGAAGTCTATATAGCTCCTGCACATCGTTACGGAAGGTGTCTCTCCTGATACAGTTAAAGGCATTTTTCATATCCATCTTGAGGAAAAACACTTCAATGACTACATTCACTCAAGGAACGTTTTGCAGAATGTGCGGCAGCTTCCCAACCACATTTCGTAGAGAATCCCAAATGAACCGGTCTTAATTTTCTACCAAGAGAATGTGATAAGGAGCGTGCACTAGTCTTGGAAGCTAACCTAGGCAGAAGGTTACTAAGAATTTTCACCGCAAGAAAAATTCCGTAGGAAATTTCACCGCAAGAAAATTTTCCGTAAGACAATTCGCCATAAGGAATTTTTGCCGTAAGAAATCTTCATCGTAAATTTTATTTTTAACTCTCGGCTTAAGAACCCCAGACAAATAAAGTGATCAGCACAATAATTGATAGGGTCCTTCCCCAACTCCCGTTAAAATGATATTGATAAAATGATAAAAAGAGAAAACAGTGCCTTAAGTCTGATTTCAGTTTTATTTTAAATTATTTTAGTAGGGGTTTACCGTCTGCTTATGAACAGTGTCTTAAGTCTGATTTTATTTTTATTTTAAATTAATTTTAGTAGGGGTTTAACGTCTATTTCGGAACCAAAAGCCATATCGCTGACATCTAAAGGAAATTAGGTACAAAACTGGAAGAAGCAGTCTGAAAGGAAAGTGGCTTCGTGAACAAATTCACCTATCACCGTCGATGATAATGCTCATGGATGCAGAAAAGGTACTACGTTAATGCAGTCACTTACCAAGGAATGTAACAAAAATGGACACCAGCACCGGTGCCTGAAATAACGGATGGAAGAGGAAAATGTAGAGATGATAAATTAAGAATACGAGACTACCTAATGTGGTGATCATTTAATTTGTCTGGGGTTCTCGCAACTCGAGTTAAAATTAATTCTTACGGCGAAAATTCCTGGAGGCGAATTTTCTTGCGGCGAAATTTCCGACGGCGAATTTTCTTATTGCGAAATTTCTGGACACGCCGCAGAAGGTATTAACAACTGTTATTTGTTCGTTACAACCATCCCTTTTGGTTAAAGCGCACAATGTTGCTCCATAAATAGTAGACAGAGCAAAATCACGAACCTCTCAAAATCTGTCAGAGTGGTTAGAAGACATACTCCGGCTTCTGCAGAAGAATGGGACAATAATATCCTCAAATGATAAGCTATAGCATTGCACCCTTGTTTTAACTATTATTTAGATTCCTCAGATAACTTGGAGGCCATCTGACCCTCCGACAGAACCAAGATGGAAAGAATTAAGAGCCTTCCGGACATCCTCCACTGTAAAAACTGGCGCAATGAGAAAATTATCCGGAGGCTCTGGCATCAAGTCTCGCGTGGCAAGTGGGCGTTTAGACCTCAACGCTCTCACAGTCTCTTCGTTTTATTGAACCAGTCCATCCTATGATGATAACTCGTGAACTGCTCCACTTACGACACCATTTACAAACTTGGCTACCACTCTCTTTTTCAACTTTTATACCTTATCATCTTTCGAGATTTGTCGGTTATGCGGTTATGTATAACTGGGACTATGGGTTCAGAAAGCTTAGGCAGGGAATCAGTCTGATTTTGATAGCGAGAGATACTAGATGAGCTTCCCGACCACCATCAGGACACTCCAGCCGACCACAGCGTTGTCGTAGCAGAGTATTCTTCAGCCATCATTCAATTGAATCTAAGATAAAAAATATCTTCTACAACTATTTTTACCGAATATATTTTCAAAATGGTGAAATCTTCCATGGTGGAGTTTTCCGCTAGTTGAGTTTAACGCCGGTGCATGGAATCTTCCTGGTGGAACTTTCCACAGGGGAATTTACCTGTCACGAAATTATTGAACAATTGAAAAAGAGCTACATGGCCCGGAAAAGCGCAGGGCTTCAAGGGCATCCTAAAACAATGATATAATAGAGTACTAAACCAAACTACTAGTTAAAAGCAACTACACATAGCTACAGTAAACGCCAAAACAACAAAGAAAAAATGCAGAACATAAATGCTACAGTAAATAAGAATCAGATTTCACTGCTTCACACCAGAATGCAGATTATGACTATTCGTCTTAACTTTAATGACCCTGAGTAACAAGAGATGATGTCCGCCACTGGTGTTCCGCCCATGTTGATCTCTAAGTGACTGTAGCCTGGCACATAAATCACTGTCATAATTAGGTATTGAAATTGTTCAGAGTGCCGTAGTTCAGAGTACCGTATTTCATTCAAAGTTAAAACAACAACAGTAAAATCTACCATTCACAGAACTAATTAGCGGTGTCCGGACAATTCTTCGCCGGACAATTCGTCCTCGAACAATTCATCCTCGGACAATTTATCGCCGGACAATTCGTCGCAGGGCAAATCGTCGCCTGGATAATTCGCCCCCAAGCAATTCGTCGCCGATTGAAAATAAAAGAGATTTAATTTATAATATAATTATAATTGGTGAAAGTGTATTCATTTAAAAGGAGCTAATTTTTTCCATAAAAAATTAGTGATTGTTATAATGCACTTTATCTTATAATTTATTGATAATTAAAAATATAATTGATATTTAAGTAAGTATATGTAATTTCATATTTAATTATAATTATATTTTCATTGAAAAAGATAGTACTATTATTCCACTCGTCATTGAATGGCTCGCTAAGTTTAAGTAATCCAAATATTTGGGCTTTCATTGCTACTTTGAATTTAAATAGAGAAGAAAATCAAGCTAATGCTAAATTTCACCAACATTCTCAAGGTTCTAAAATCCACAAAAAAAGAAAATACATGGATAAGAATAAACATATCTTAAATGTAATCAGCAATTACGATACAAATATAAAATATTTTTTTTAAAAGCTGTTACTCACTATATAAAATGTTGACTAAATTTCTTTAATTTTGATATCTCAAATCTGAAATATTGTTGCCTACAGTTTCTTTAAGTTGGCATGGCAATAATGAATAAATTTTTTGTACTGCCAACAAAGAGAAACCGTTAACTCTGTGTTACAATCTAGTCTTGTTTCAGTGATTTTATGCATGAATTTTAACCTTTTCTTTGCTATAATATAACAATGTTAGTTAATAGATTGTTTTTTGATTCTGTCGTCATGAGAATTAAAAATATAATCTTGTTGCTTAATTTGTTATATATTGTTACATTTGCAATCAAGACCAGCTCAGTAAAATTTATAATTTCATATCTATTTTTATTCAGAAATAAAATTAACTACTTTACTACTAAAATTATTAAGTACTACTTTAATACTAGAATTTTAATTATATTAAAAATAATATCTGTTTTATCTTCAATCGGCGACGAATTGTCCGATGACGAACTGTCTGACGACGAATTGTCCGGGGATGAATTGTGCGTCGACGAATTGTCCTAGCACCTGATTAGCTAGCAATAATTAGACCAGAAATAATTGCAAACATTAAAATGTACTTCATACAACAAAGTTAATCGCACGATTACTATTACGTTCATTTACTTTATTAATTAGTGTAGTTCAACTATTTATCTCGTATTTATCCATTTGAAAGTCATATTTGATAACACGTAATATTTCATGAAAAAAACTAATATATTACCTCTTAATTGAGGAAAACTACGCACTTTACAAAATATCACAAAACTAGCCATGAAGGTTGTGCTGGTCAGCAATTAATTCTATATTTTATTTTCAATCAATTAAAGATTAAATTTCGCAATAGAACCATTAGCCATAAATTCGCATTATATTCTTTAGAAATCCGAACGGCAACACTAGCTAGCATTTCTCAAACTCTATCCATTCATTCATTGTCAATAGTGGCTAGTGTAAAGTCACGTAGTGTCATATTTCAGTGCTATAATTATATTGTGTAGTTTAATTATGTAGGTGTTATTCGAGTTGTCTTTGTTCTATTGAGTGTTCTCTGTAGGTGTAGTCATTTCCCTGTAGGTGTAGTCATTTCCTTGTAGGTGTAGTCATTTCCCTGTAGGTGTAGTCATTTCCCTGTAGGTGTAGTCATTTCCCTGTAGGTGTAGTCATTTCCCTGTAGGTGTAGTCCGTCATTTCCCTGTAGGTGTAGTCCGTCATTTCCCTGTAGGTGTAGTCCGTCATTTCTCTGTAGGTGTAGTCCGTCATTTCTCTGTAGGAGTAGTCCGTCATTTCTCTGTAGGAGTAGTCCGTCATTTCTCTGTAGGAGTAGTCCGTCATTTCTCTGTAGGTGTAGTCAGTCATTTCTCTGTAGGTGTAGTCAGTCATTTCTCTGTAGGTGTAGTAAGTCATTTCTCTGTAGGTGTAGTCAGTCATTTCTCTGTAGGTGTAGTCAGTCATTTCTCTGTAGGTGTAGTCAGTCATTTCTCTGTAACTTCTAGTCTTCTATATTGTTTGTGTACTTTCCAGATATATTCACATTTGTTATGTCAATGCCAAGATTATAAACTATAAATTACAAAATAAAAAACAGTGTTTAGCCTTCGCATTGTTTCACAACCTTACGTACCAGGACAGTAATTTATAAACTATCAAGGCTAACTGAGGTGAAGATTTCCACCTACAAATAAAGTTTACTGATAAAGTTACATCGAGTGACGATTTCCACTCGTTTCTACTAACTCCAAAGCCATCATGCATCGTTCACCGGTAAATGGTGCTACTAAGCGTACTCCAGTTAATCCCTTGATAAACCTGGAGCAAAACTATGAAGAAACTTCTGTTGCTCTAAAGAACCTAATGAAGCAAGAAATTCTGGGCAGTCATCCAGACAACATCCGTTCGTTTATCGCATATGCCGAAAAAGAATGGATAGTCTACTATGAAGCTGCCACCACGCTAATTACAAGGTATATTTGCATCGCCTCTCTGCAACAAGCACAAACCACTCAGAGAGAAAAAGCAGAGATGCGAACAGATTTTAAGCAGTATATCGCCATAGCTAACGCTGCACTGTGCGATATGAACGAAGACGAGATCTCAAACATTGACACTCGCAGTGTTATATCGCAAAACGAGGAGGCATCAGTTCAGTGCCTTCAGGAACCACCGGGCGATCAACAAGGAGAGGAGTCTCGCTCGAAGATGGGAGGATGTAGAGTTTCGGAGCTGATTGACCTCGTAGAAGGCACGCAGTTGGATGACTCTGCAGTAGCTACTCTGGTCATTGAGGATATCTGTGTGTCTTCCGGTGGTGGCGCATGCTCTTCGGCCCCTCTTCTAGCAATTGAATCTGTGCCCTTTGCTACAGTTCCACAGCCTTCTCTTCCTGTTCCTCAAAACATCATAAACCTGGAAACCGCTAGCCTCCATTTTATCGGAAACAATCGTGAAGCTACCTGTGGTAACGCTAATTCACCATATGTAGCAACAAGCGTATCGGCACCCCACATTACTGCTCAGCAGCCATTTCCTCCTGCATCTCCTACTGCAAGAAACTTGGGTGCCTATGACACACTCTCACCTACCTATAAGCAGTCGAGTACCAATTCAACAACGGATGGACGCTGCTACGGTACACCTGGTAAAGCAAGAGTTGTTCAAGCAATCAATCTCTCCATTCGATGGGGATCCTCAGCGGTACAGGTCATGGTTCATGCTTCTTGACAACCGAATGAGGGGAGTTCCACTGGAGCCCCTCGATGTAGTAACCATTCTCTTGGCTAATACAGTGGGAAGTCCAAACAGGGTGATACAAGAGCTCCTGGCAGCTGGAGCAGCTTCACCTAACTTGGCTCTCGAAAAGATTTGGAAGATTTTAGGTAAAGAATACGGAAATCCAATAAGAGTCTGTCAAACTATCCAGAAGAGGCTAGATGACATGCCAAACGTACGCCCCCCACGTATGGAAGCAAAACTCAAAGAGTTAATCCATCTTTGTCATATGATCGAGGCGAACATGCCGACTAACACCGAACTCCAGATCTTCAATTTGAATGCTGGCCAAAAAAAAGTATGGTGTAAATTACCCGATTGGCTACAACGCAAATGGAGGTCACAAGGCTACAAATTCACCGTGGACAGCATGGGTGTCTTTCCTCCATTTCAAGATCTCATAGACTTCATGCAGTACAATATCGATGAGATAATGGACCCTAATTTTGATTCAGTGTACAATTAAAAAAAAAATTCCTAATTATCTTACCATTTTCTAATACATTATCTTATAGGAAATTTCGATGTGCGTGTGAATCTTCTTTCGCAGAATCATTATTGTAATATAATTATTATATTTTAGGAATTGCTGTTTCCTGTGTTTTCTATTGTTAATTTTTGTTTTCGTGAGCTATTATTAGTTGCAATCAGCTCCTCCTTGGTCCACTGGTTTCGACTTTCGTCGCTGGGGGGAGTGTGCTGGTCAGCAATTAATTCTATACTTTATTTTCAATCAATTAAAGATTAAATTTCGCAATAGAACCATTAGCCATAAATTCGCATTATATTCTTTAGAAATCCGAACGGTAACACTAGCTAGCATTTCTCAAACTGTATCCATTCATTCATTGTCAATAGTAGCTAGTGTAAAGTCACGTAGTGTCATATTTTAGTGCTATAATTTATATTGTGTAGTTAAATTATGTAGGTGTTATTCGAGTTGTCTTTGTTCTATTAAGTGTTCTCTGTAGGTGTAGTCATTTCCCTGTAGGTGTAGTCATTTCCCTGTAGGTGTAGTCATTTCCCTGTAGGTGTAGTCATTTCCCTGTAGGTGTAGTCATTTCCCTGTAGGTGTAGTCATTTCCCTGTAGGTGTAGTCCGTCATTTCCCTGTAGGTGTAGTCCGTCATTTCCCTGTAGGTGTAGTCCGTCATTTCCCTGTAGGTGTAGTCCGTCATTTCTCTGTAGGTGTAGTCCGTCATTTCCCTGTAGGTGTAGTCCGTCATTTCTCTGTAGGTGTAGTAAGTCATTTCTCTATAGGTGTAGTCAGTCATTTCTCTGTAGGTGTAGTCAGTCATTTCTCTGTAACTTCTAGTCTTCTATATTGTTTGTGTACTTTCCAGATATATTCACATTTGTTATGTCAATGCCAAGATTATAAACTATAAATTACAAAATAAAAAACAGTGTTTAGCCTTCGCATTGTTTCACAACCTAACGTACCAGGACACTTAATAGAACAAAGACAACTCGAATAACACCTACATAATTAAACTACACAATATAATTATAGCACTGAAATATGACACTACGTGACTTTACACTAGCCACTATTGACAATGAATGAATGGATAGAGTTTGAGAAATGCTAGCTAGTGTTGCCGTTCGGATTTCTAAAGAATATAATGCGAATTTATGGCTAATGGTTCTATTGCGAAATTTAATCTTTAATTGACTGAAAATAAAGTATAGAATTAATTGCTGACCAGCACAAAGGTGCTTCTGGATCAAACGCTGAAAACTAAATTCCAACATCTTACCTCACTTAATGAATTAATGTCAAATGAAACACACATTTACCTTATTAGTATGTTGCTATTTCAGTTCCATATTAAAAACATTTAAAACTCATTAACTAATGCGAATCATTCACTGTGAGTAAACTTAAAAGATACGACTTTCTGTACTCATAAAAATCCTGACCCACTTATGACGGATTACCATATATAATTGTATAACTGTATTTGATATGTAAACATTTTATTTGTATTCATACGAAATGGTTTTTGCTTAGATTTCCATATATTATATATTATACACCTGGCTATTTCAGAAATTTATTTAATGAAATTATTCTTAAAATATGCGCAAATTTCAAATTAAGAAAAAACATTAAATCTCAGGAAGCCTACTAGCATTATTGATAAGAAGTAACCATATTAATTTGTGCAGATGCTAATTTTTTCTTAGAAGTAAGCCTGATTGAAATGAATCGGATATTACATTCTGGTAAATAAATATGCTGAAAATACTTCCAAAGAAAGTATGTCTTCTCAAATCAAAGCCAATTGGAAGCAATTTTGCAACGAAAATACGCCAAAAGTCTGATGTTTTCCACTAAAATATGCATATTTTCTCTATGTGTGAATTAACTACACACACGTGAATAAACCACGCACACAAATGAATAAACTAAGAGTATAATTAAAATGAATAAAAAGACAAATCTAAAATACAAATAAATTATTCCGACTATTTATAAATGTGTATATTTTTTCTCAACAGGTATGGTAATGTCATCAAAAATCTGATGTTAGAAGTCTTAGCAAATGGAGAGTTATCAAATTATAGCAACACCTTCATTAAAATGATAAAGAAATACTACAATCAACATGAATATTGTACTGTTTTTCATTTAGATCTCATTCTGTCATCAGACAGCAATGCAGACATCATCGGAATTGTGTCTGACTGCCTGAGAGGCTGGACACCGTATAACTTATGGTACTACAGACACATCAAACCCATGATAAAAGTGGTGCAAACATTCCAAACTGGAGTTGAGATCAACATTGATTGTAACAAAGTTGCAAATACTCAGCAAATAATATATTTGCTGACAGTGCTAGGAGAAGACAGTAAAATTGGGCTTGAATTGAATCATAGTCACGACAATTACCAACCACTGGAGCAAGAATTTTACACGCAAATCAAGAATAGCAAGTTAGTTACTCATGTTGATTAATAAAATCAAATATATACAAATGATAAGGTTGAAAACCACACCCTATAAATTTTTATTATTTCTTATTATCATTCCAATATTAATTTCAGGTGCAAAAAAACTCATTTCAAAGCTTGCATTACATCAGAAGAACATCTCTTAATTGTGGTAAGAGCTCTCAGAAGCAGTATTTATAATTTTCTGTCCATTAGCACTCCGTCAGTGTCTGACATCAGCTTTGCAGCCTTAGAGGAACACGAAGGAGACTTTGGTGAGTGTATCCGCCGCTGTGCTACTGATAAAAACTGTATTAGTTATGTACTTATTCACTTTAATTAATTAATTAAATTAATTTTTTAATTATTCGATATGATTAATTAGTTAATCGTTATTGATTTATATCGAATTTATGAATCATTTCAATTATTTTTATATTAACCATTTTCTACAACGTTATACTAACATTATCAATCCTTATTATTATTAATTCAAAGTTACTTTCTAGTATTGTGTTTTTACGAAGCTTTATTATTATGATAGATTTAGGCAACTTGGTATCTACTTCATAAGTTTATTGAGCCTCTATCAGAATATTAACACTTTATTGCATAATATTGCTTTCGATAAACAAACCATTAACAGCTGTACAGCTCAGTTTGCATTTAGAACAGCAAAATAGAAAAGAAACGTCGAGCGATGCACAACCCTGCAAACATTTCCACATGGCATACACATGGATGCCATGTGGTTGGATGGTTATAATATGGCAATATGTTTTTAAGATGTATCATCCACATTAAAACAACCTAAACACTAAAATAACAGATGTTAACCATGTGTAATTTACCACATTGAAACCACATGTCAATTACCATTTCAATAACAGATGTTAACCATGTGTAATTTACCACATTACAACCACATGTCAATTGCCATTTCAATAACAGATGTTAACCATGTGTAATATACCACATTAAAACCACATGTCAATGACCATTTCAATAACAGATGTTAACCATGTGTAATATACCACATCAAAACCACATGTCAATTACAATTTCAATAACAGATGTTAACCATGTGTAATATACCACATTAAAACCACATGTCAATTACCATTTCAATAACAGATGTTAACCATGTGTAATATACCACATCAAAACCGCATGTCAATGACCATTTCAATAACAGATGTTAACCATGCGTAATATACCACATTAAAACCACATGTCAATTACCATTTCAATAACAGATGTTAACTATGTGTAATTTACCACATCAAAACCACATGTCAATTACAATTTCAATTACAGATGTTAACCATGTGTAATATACCACATCAAAACCACATGTCAATTACCATTTCAATAACAGATGTTAACCATGTGTAATATACCACATTAAAACCACATGTCAATTACCATTTCAATAACAGATGTTAACCATGTGTAATATACCACATCAAAACCACATGTTCAATAACAGATGTTAACCATGTGTAATATACCACATTAAAACCACATGTCAATTACCATTTCAATAACAGATGTTAACCATGTGTAATATACCACATCAAAACCACATGTCAATGACCATTTCAATAACAGATGTTAACCATGTGTAATATACCACATTAAAACCACATGTCAATTACCATTTCAATAACAGATGTTAACCATGTGTAATATACCACATCAAAACCACATGTCAATGACCATTTCAATAACAGATGTTAACTATGTGTAATTTACCACATTAACCTCATGTCAATTATCATTTCAATAACAGATGTTAACCATGTGTAATTTACCACATTGAAACCACATGTCAATTACCATTTCAATAACAGATTTTAACCATGTGTAATTTACCACATTGAAACCACATGTCAATTACCATTTCAATAACAGATGTTAACCATGTGTCATTTACCACATTACAACCACATGCCAATTACCATGTTTTATGTTTATAATTAAATATCTATAATATATGGTTTTAAACATGTGGTTATGATATTGTGTAACCACATGGTTAACATCTGTTATTGAAATGGTAATTGACATGTGGTTTTGATGTGGTATATTACACATGGTTAACATCTGTTATTGAAATGGTAATCGACATGTTGTTTTAATGTCGTAAATTACACATGGTTAACATCTGTTATTGAAATGGTAATCGACATGTGGTTTTAATGTGGTAAATTACACATGGTTAACATCTGTTATTAAAATGGTCATTGACATGTGGTTTCAATGTGGTAAATTTCACATGGTTAACATCTGTTATTGAAATGGTAATCGACATGTGGTTTTAATGTGGTAAATTACACATGGTTAACATCTGTTATTGAAATGGTAATTGACATGTGGTTTCAATGTGGTAAATTACACATGGTTAACATCTGTTATTGAAATGGTAATTGACATGTGGTTTTAATGTGGTAAATTACTCATGGTTAACATCTGTTATTGAAATGGTAATTGGCATGTGGTTTTAATGTGGTAAATTACATATGGTTAACATCTGTTATTGAAATGGTAATTGGCATGTGGTTGTAATGTGGTAAATTACACATGGTTAACTTCTGTTACTTTTGAACTCGAAATACAATTATGTGAAAGAGAGCAATCAATCTACTCATTGTATAATTACAGTAGAACTGCACTATAGTCAACTCCTGTATAGTGAACCATCCTGTTTAGTAGAGCCCTGTTTAGCGAACTAACTTTTATAGTCAAAATATTTAGTTTAGTTTGCCACAAATTGCCTTGTTTTCTATGAATATCTATATAGTAAATTAGTTGTATTCCATGAAAGTTCTTCCAGTATAAATTTTCTTTAATGAAGTCATGTGTAGTGTGATCCGTTCTGATATTTAGAGTACTGAGAAATTAAATACACTGAATAATGAATATATTTGAAAAAGAAAGAAAATATTTTATGTAGTCTGCCATTATAATGCTAGTTTTCTATACAACTCTTATATCATCTACACTCTACAGCAAGGGTGGCCAAATGCAGCACTCATTGCTATTTTGGCTCTCAGGGCAGCACTCGTGCCCACCAGGGAAAAGGTGCTTTATTTTCTTCCAAAGAAAATTTAGAGTATTTAGCCCTGACTGCTTTATAAATTACAAGGATATATAATATAAAAGAGGATGGTAAGCTAATTGAAGAACAGAATATTTATAATTACCTTGATACAATTTGTTAGTTAATTTTATACGTTAATAAGGTATTTTGGTACCCTAACACTGGTAAGAATTTGTGCACTTTTTTTAATAAGTTGGGAAGCAATTGTCATTTATCCTGTGATTTTATGAATTAATTATTATATTTTTTATTACTTGAATGCAAAACAACTTATTTTTGTTTTTATTGTGAAAAAAGAAAAGTATAATTATGTATCATTTATTAATTGCTTTTAATTCAAATAATAAATATACTACAAATATTTATGTTCCAAATATGTACGATTGTACGTACCTCAATAAAATCTATCTCCCCTACTCTCATTTTAATTACTCAGTATCCCCTGCAATTTAAGAAACTAAAAGAAAATGGTAACTGCAATGTTATTCCATATTTCGGCAATGAAAAACACAACATGTGCCCACCCCTGCTCTAAAGTGAAGTAAATCATCTAAAGTGAATATAAATTTATTAATTATAACTTCTAAAAGCTACTTCTATCATGTCCAGGATGGCTCAGTGGATATGTCCCAGACTCAAAACAACAGCAAACTACAGGGACCCCAGTTCGATTCCGGAAACACCTCTTCATTTCTTTCCCCATTTCTTCCGATTTAATTTGTATATAACAATATGTAACATTAAACTAAATAATATATAGGCGAATTACATATACACTATATACAGTAAAGTAAGAAATGGCAATAAAATTAGATGATCTTTTTGATTTCTTGACACATGGTACTGATGTGTGTTACACATGGTACTGATATGTGTTTCACATGGTATTGATATGGGTAACATATGGTACTGATATGGGTAACATATGGTACTGATATGGGTAACATATGGTATTGATATGGGTAACATATGGTACAGATATGGGTAACACATGGTACTGATATGGATAACATATGGTATTGATATGGGTAACATGGTACAGATATGGATAACATATGGTACTGATATGGGTAACATATGGTACAGATATGGATAACATATGGTATTGATGTGGGTAACATATGGTACAGATATGGGTAACATATGGTACAGATATGGGTAACATGTGGTATTGATATGGGTAACATATGGTACAGATATGGGTAACATATGGTATTGATATGGGTAACATATGGTATTGATATGGGTAACATGTGGTATTGATATGGGTAACATATGGTACAGATATGGGTAACATATGGTATTGATATGGGTAACATATGGTACAGATATGGGTAACATATGGTATTGATATGGGTAACATATGGTATTGATATGGGTAACATATGGTACAGATATGGGTAACATATGGTATTGATATGGGTAACATATGGTATTGATATGGGTAACATATGGTACAGATATGTGTTACACATGGTACAGATATGTGTTACACATGGTACATATGTGGTTTTGTTATGGTTAACGTGTGTATTCCATATGTTATACATGTGGCAAAACTACATGTATAACATATCGTCCAAGGTTCCAAAAATCAACATTGTAACCACATTGTTATAATGTGGACATAACCACATGGTATACATGTGGAAATGTTTGCAGGGAACGATGCCTACTACTGCTCAGTCAAAGCAAGCTATCAAAATTAGTGTCGCCAAGTACCGAAATTGGAAGTTTGGTCCTCCATCTTTTTTTGTACATTCACACTTTCATCATTACGCTCCTGTTCGCAACTTTTGAAATAATAATAATAATATATAGTTGATATAGATCCTTTTCTATAAAGTATGTGGAAGCAATTACAAGCTATTCTCACTAAAGCAAAGATTGAATTTTGTGCTTGTTGCTTCAAAGCAACATCATGCCACTGATGCAGTGCATGTACTGGTGGCGAATGAAATTATTCAAAAAAATAATCAAAATACATTACTACTAATAAAAATTGCAATATTTATATTACAAAACCGTCGATATGTACCTAGTTCTTGACAAATCAGACAACAATAACTATACACGGTTCTAAATATTGAGAGTACAATACCATGTATGTATATTGTTTAATAAATATATTTCTATTACTTTGCAATAAATTTATTAAGTAATGGATGGAAGTGTACCATATATATACAATATACACTACTTATAAGTAAAATACATTTTATGGTTCTTGTTTATTTGCCAATTATAAAAGAAATTTACTAAATTTCTTATATAAATGACAATTTTTGGTAAATTTCTAGATAATGACAGCCTTCTATAGAATATAGAAACTTTTATGTTCTCAAAAAGCATGAATAGCACTGTTTTAATTCCTAAATCTTCTGATGAACATAACTCTGTATAAATTAAAAATGGCCTTCATAATCTACTTTCCTACCAATTTTCTACCCTTTGAAGAAAAATTTCATTGGACTTTTTGAGTTATATTTGGAAAGATATAGTATCGCTATCGTGCAGTAGCTTGGATACGGAAATGTATAGATGACTGTCATTAACTGGAAAAGCATTAATAATTATCTAGGAAGCTTATATAGAATCTGGTATATTACCAGCTTTGTCATTATTTAGGAATTTACCAAATTTTTTCAACATACCAAGAAATGTATGTCATAAACCTTATTTACTTTATTTATTTTCATTTAGCACCCTTTTTACAATAGATTATTGGCCGGGGCCTCCTATGATCGTACGGAAACGTTTATTAAAAAAAACAATGCGCAATAAAGCAGCTATATGGCCCAGAGAAGCAACTAGGCTTTAAAGGCATCCTAAAAAATACAAAACTTAAAAATAAGAAGAAAAAAAACATATATAACGGGATAAATGAAGCAAAATTATTTCAAGTTAGAATTGATTATTTACTAAAAAAATCTTTCTTTTTCTCAATTAAAGAAAGCTTCCAAATATTTATATATGTTTAATTTAAAAAAAATTAATTTAATTTTCAGTTACCATAGAACATTCCTGATAGATGGTTTTATTAATTTATTTTTGTAAAAAGTAGAAGATAATATTACAATATATCAACACGTTAAATACGACATTGTGGTGAGGCAAACGAAATGGCTCAATTGTAGAATAATTCTATGTATATTTCAAAGAACACAACACAGTTATCTATCAGGCTGCGCCTACTAAGGGTAAATCACAATACCACTATATCACAAATATAAATCTGAAAATATTAATTACGTTGTTTTCAAAAGTTTAAATTCAACAAAGTTCCATTCTAAATATCTCAACATTAAATATTTTTTTTGAAATATAAATCGATAAATGAAATAAAAATGACGAAAAAACACTTAACTGATTTTATGAAACTGTACTGTTTTCTACTGAGTGGATTTTATAATCACCTAAAATTAACAACGAGAAAATATTAATGTAAAGAAAATCAAGTAATTTGTAAAGATGCTGATAAACTTAAGAACACATATTACAAATTTCTTCATCTGGTTCAATGGTTTTACTCCTATTATTTCTATTTTATTTTAGTGGTAACTAACTCACTTTACCTTGCAGATCTGATGATCAAATACACCGATGACTGCCCCAACGCTGGGAGTAATCCTGTCAGTGATAGAACCATTTTGGTGATAGATCACATACCTGCTGATGGCAGAGAAAATGTCTACAAAACTATAAAGTATATTTGTCCTAAATCAAAAGAGTGAGTGACATTTAATCTGCAGCTTAGTGGTTAAACCTGAGAAAAAATATTACGAATAGAGGTAAATTGAATTGAAAGTACAATTTTTACATCTAACCAAATGCACCTTATATTTTTCAATCAATTTGAAGGTATGTCAAAATTAGTTTGATGGTGCATATTTGTAAACAATGATTCCACATTGCATACACATATTTACGATGTGGTTTGATGGTTTTGATATGGCAGTACAGTATATACGTATATATATTTTTATCCATCCTGCGCGGAAAATTGCCACTTGGAAGATTGTCATGGTGGGAAAACTGCGACTGTGGGAAAACTGCCACCCGGAAACTTGTCAATAAGGAAAATTGCCATTATAAAATATATTAACAATATATTAACAAACTGAAAAAAAAATTTACTTTATAAAAAAAATACCTAACTGAATACAAAAGCAATAGAATTTTATGTAAAGAAAAGTTTCACTGTGCGTTCATTTTTTATTGACAAGTTTAAAAAATATTGAACCATGGAACAATCAATGAGCCTGAGAGGCACATTTCGGTTTGAAATATTTAAGTATAATTCAATAACTAATTGATTTGAGTTACTGAAATTCTTTGACTTTGATTGTTTAAAGACGTAACTATTTATTGTGAAACTGATACAACTTGTTTTTTTTTATCGTGAACTTAATGTATCAAGATATTATTTATTATTGATAATATATTGCAACAAAAATTTATCTATTATTGAAACTAATGCAACAAGATTTTATTTATTATTGGTTTAACCTCTTCAAGTAACAATTAAACACATTAAGCTAAGAATTAATTGCGTATCAGCACACTCACACCCACTGACGGAAGAATTCACTTAGATCGTATAACTTGTCAAAATGAGATGCACAGTTGTACACATTGTAAAATTCTTATAAATTAAATTCTGATCGACATTGCATTCAGTAGCTACCTATGATTTTTGTGATTTTCAAAAAAAAAAATTCAGCATAAATTTATATGTGTATACAGAGGCAATTTTCCCACAGTGGCAATTTTCCTCAATGGCAATTTTCCGGGTGGCAATCTTCACACAGGTGCAGTTTTCCCACAGTGGCAATTTTCCCAGTGGCATTTTCTACAGCGGCAGTTTTCCCAGTGGCAGTTTTCCCGGTGGCAATTTTCCTAGCACCGTTATCCATATTGAATAAATCTAACCATTTAAAAAAAGCATAAATAACTTTAACTCATTTTTACTCAACTTAGCTACTTATAATTTCAATTCAATCTATAATACTTAAATTATTAAATGAAATACATGAAGCCGGTAATTTTTTATTCTGTAACTAATTTTGTTAGTTCAAATTACTGAATCATCAATACTCTAAAATACTGCATCAAAACATAATTTAATTGCATCCAGACATTGACTCCAACTTTATCGATGGGGCTGATTGTTGTTATATTTTTTTTCACAAATTACTTCATTCTTTTCAGATTCATCAGAATACACTTACTTAATTGTCATCTGACAGACACTGACGCCAATGAACTGGTGAAAAAATTAGAGGGAGATGAAATGAGAACAATATTAGGAGAAACAACTGAAGTGAAGGTGGAGAGGTGAGTGAGTGAGAGACTGGTGAGTGAGTGTAAAGCTGGTGAGTGAGTGTGAGGCTGGTGAGTGAGTGTGAAGCTGGTGAGTGAGTGTGAGGCTGGTGAGTGAGTGTAAAGCTGGTGAGTGAGTGTGAGGCTGGTGAGTAAGTGTGAGGCTGGTGAGTGAGTGTGAAGCTGGTAAGTGTGAAGCTGGTGAGTGAATGTGAGGCTGTATGTGCTATTAAAGAACTAACTCATTTTTTACAAACTTTTCTTGTTATTTTTTCTAAACCATAAGCTGTGATTATTTTTATCTTTCTTAGAATGAAGACTATTATTTATTCTCATGTGTCTAAAATCAACTAACAATGACAAATGTGGCCAAAGCTAACCATTTCATTTAAGGCGAAGAGCGTCATTGAATAGATTCCAACAAACCTCATTATAAAAGAATTTAAATAAGTGAAACATAATGACTTTTCTTAGAAATTTTTAAATTAAACACTTAAAATAACCCGTAAAACTTCCCCAGCTACAATTTATAATTAAAAGTTTTTTCAACTATATAGGAGGGTCTAATAATAACTTTATTTAAAACCAATTGTTGGTGAAAAGTGGTTAGCTTTAACCACATTTGTCATTGTTAGTTGATTTTAGATACATAAGAATAAATAATTGTCTTCATTCTAAGAAAGATAAAAATAATCACAGCCTAACCCTTTTTAAGCTTCTAAATTTTTTTTTGCTATTTAACAATCACACTTTTTTTTTTCTTGGCGTAACGGACTCACCGCCACAATATCAACTAGATGACGGGCACTCGTAAATCGTATAACTCCGCCGCCGCTTATAAACGACCTTTACCATCGAATAATACTTGAGCTTTAAAATAATGAACTTGACCCTGACCATTGACCCGTTTGCTCCCGAAATGTAACCCTGTGGTTACTGAATATTGATCAATCGTACGATCAAATTTCAAGCAATTTGTTTCAATTCATTTCGAGATTATGAGTTATAAATGACCCGTTCGTTCTCAAAATCTTACAAAACGGGTACACCCACTAATTTTCAGGCAAAAATTGAATTCTTTTGAGTTATTCAGAATAACATGATTACAAATAAATGACGCCTAAAACAGTACCTTCCGCAATTTGTGAAGATAATAAGAGGGGTTATTTTCGCCTTAAAATGATTTTCTGAACTCTCAATTTATTATAATAAAGAGTGATGAATATTGGGAAAATATTGAGATTGATTTTCCTTTTATGATATTCTACAACTACGGATTAGTTGGTTCAATATTCTGATTAATGAGATTAACCATTTGTGCATAAATTCAACCAACTCATTCACACCCTCTACATGAGTTGTTAAATCCAGTCTCCATACTCTGTTTTCTCAGTTTAGGTAACCCCTAATGTGCTAATCCTAATATAATGTACCTAGCTGTCTTATATCATTCATCACATTTATTAGGTGCTAACCCTAATTAAATTTTGTTTGATTAGGGTTAGGCGCACCAGTCCACATGGAAAAATAATATGATCTTTAATTTTAAACCAATTTGAAAGCTTTCTTTACATTACTTTTACTTTTTCACATCATTACATACGATTAGACAAAAATGAAATGATAAATAGTAAGACACTCATACCATGAGCAATTTATTCAAATATATATTAGAATTATATCAAAGCTCTCTCCAGTCATGAGATGCACGAGAGTGTTCCAGTACATAAGGGTGGATGTCTCTCTATAATCAGTTAAATGTAACCCTTATAGCAGTTTAGTTAGATGTTCGAGAATTTGTACCTCGCTAAGCTCCGTACAGAGTGACAAGCCCCGCCCATAAATTAAATACCAAAGAAATATTTGTTTGTTTCTTATCTTTGCTTATTACCTTTATTTCAAATAGAAAATTATTCTTTGGTGTTTATTAATGGATGTGTAAATGTTAAATGAAAGATTTTATGAAGAAAAAAGTATCGAAAAATGAATTCGTTATAATTTTATAAGAGCTACAGTAGTGAGCAATATTTTGAATGCTAGGTTACTAGGGTTAGTATCACATTTATTAGGTGATAATCCTAATTTATATTACTTAGCTATCTAATATCACATTTATTAGGTCACTGATTCACTAGGTGCTAACCCTATTTAATGTTACTTATCTGTCTAATATCACATTTATTAGGTCAGTAGGTTCTAACCCTATTTAATGTTACTTCTGTTAGTGTTCTTATTACTCTTATATCACATTCATTAGATGTTAACTCTAATTAATGTTACTTACCTGTCTAACATCACATTTATTAGGTGTTAACCCTAATTGATGTTACTTACCTCTCTAATATCACATTCATTAGGTGCTAACCCTAATAAATGTTACTTACCTCTCTAATATCACATTCATTAGGTGCTACCCCAAATAAATGTTACTTATCACTCTAATATAATATTTATTTTCTTACAGGGTGAATGAGGACAAATCGAGAGAATTGCATCTTAATTTTGTGAGTAAGAGAGAAGTGAAATAATTTCTCTAAACGGCTTAGAAAACAATTAATTGATATCTATTGACAAATAATTGTTTGCTCAATTTACACAAAATGGAAATGTGTTGGTTTGAACAACAATTATACACTTTAGTGAGTAAATTGACACACTTTAGTGAGTAAATTGAGACAATTTAGTTAGTAAATTGACCCATTTAGTTAGTAAATTGACCCATTTAGTTAGTAAATTGACACACTTTAGTTAGTAAATTGACGCAATTTAGTTAGTAAATTGACGCAATATAGTTAGTAAATTGACACACTTTAGTTAGTAAATTGACGCAATTTAGTTAGTAACTCACTTTACTTCACGCACTTTATAGTTTATTTCAGTCAAAGGGTTTACTTCAGATACATCAGAGTCAAAACTTGTGACAAGTGGCGCCATCTTTTGATTAAAAATGCCATTTTTACGTGGTGGTAAAAATGTACTACCCCCCATCTCTCCCGAGCTTGATATCAACTCGAATTGCTTCTCAACTGATGTAAATGTCGATGAGATGACTCCTGAGGGAAGACAAATAGTTGAACTCGTGATGAGTAAACTGGATGAGGTAATGCGAACGATAATTGGCGAAGTTAAAGAGAAAAATGAAACAATTTCACAGTTAGAAGGCCAGGTCTCCTCGTTGAGGAAAGAGGTAGTTGACCTGAGGAATAGACTTGACGATGTTGAGTGTTATCAGAGAGGTGACAGTCTTATTATGTCAGGTGATGGTCTACCAGCGGTAAATGATAGCGAGAACTGCCCACAGCTTGTGCATGGATTGTTGAAAGACAAAATTAAGTATGTATTACCAGTGGATAACATAATTACTGCATTTCGGTTAGGCAAGAAACCAAATACTCAGCGCACTGATAAGCGAAACATTTATGTCAAGGTGGCAAATCGTGATATAAAGAACAACATAATTGCTAGTTGCAAAAAGGTGAAACCTGATGGCTTATATGCTAATGAAAATCTTTCTACCGGAAGAGCCAAAGTTCTAGCTTTTTTGAGGCGAGTCAGGCGGAAGCAACCTCAAAGAATCAATGGAATAGGTTCCAGCAACGGACGTGTCTACGCTTGGCTTAAACACTCAAACCCAGCATCACCCGGCTCTAAGATATATTTCAACAGTTTGTCTGATGTGGAGAAATTATGCGAAGAGCTGGGAATGGACTGGAGTGAAATTAAGCAGGACAATGTGAGTGACAGGAGTTGACTCGTAGAATGTATGAATTGTTTGAATAACGACAGAGACAACTATAACTGGATTATAGTTTTTCATCTGTCGCTCCAGATTGGAAGTTTGAGAAATGTGCCTCAGTTCTGTGTAGATAAATTCTACACAGTTGTTTGTGTCGCAGCAGATCATCTTCCGTATTCTGCTTATGATATTCTGCGTGTCCTTTTTACATCTCCGTTTCCTCATGCTTCGTCGTTAGCTGTTGCCTTTGCGTCTTTTTGTGCTTATCTGACTACATATGCCTTCTCAATTCAAGATACATTTATTACCATGCACACTTTGACAAGTATTTCTTCATGCATTCCTGTGCTGTGCTCCTTCTTCGTGCAGGCAAATTTCCCTCCCTCCTCCTGTGTTGCTCCTCCTTCTTCACACCGACTAGTGTCCCGCCCTCCTTCATGTGCTGCTTCTCCTTCACTCGGATTGGTTGATTTTCATTCTTCCTTAGATGATAGGTAACCCACTTAATAATATAGATGTAGACGTTTGTCATTTTGATGAAATGTATCCGAACTTAGATGGGGTGCAGCAATCTTTGTATTATGACATAGATAAATTTGTATTAGAATGCCGTAAAAATTCCATGGACTTGTCAATTATACATTTGAATATAAGATCATTATATGGTAAAGTAGATGAATTAGTTGCATTTCTGTCTTTGTTAGATTATCAATTTGACTTCATATGTTTATCTGAAACTTGGCTAAATTCCATTTCTGTTAGTATGATTCAGTTAGAAAATTATAAATTCTGTAGCATAGTGCGAGGGGATGGTAGGCGGGGAGGGGGCGTGGGTATTTTTGTACGTGAAGGTATTGAATGCCAAATTTTAAAAGATTTATCATATGCTCATGAACATTTGGAATCTATATTCATTGAATGTACTATACAAAATAGAAAAGTTGTTGTAGGTAATATTTATAGACCACCAGTTCAAATTACAGATGTGTATTTTGAAAAGTTAAATGTAATTATGATCACGTTGCGAGTTTCTTCACGTAGAGAAACTTTCATATCTGGCGACTTTAATTTGAATTTGCTTAATTACATGAATGATAATCGTACCCTAGAGTTTGTAAATTTAATGAATGCGTGTTCATTGTTGCCTGTAATAACAAAACCCACGAGAATTAGTGACTCAACAGGTACACAAACGTTGATTGATAATATTTTCCTTACTAATCCTGTAAGATATGTATCTGGTCAAATTGTAACTGACATTTCCGATCACTATCCTGTTTTCATAATTTGCAAGGATATGTTTTGTAGTTCAATTGTTAGTAATTTGAATAGTAGGAAAATTGAATACAGATTGATTAACGAAGAAAATATTTATGCCTTCCAGGTGGCCTTGAATAGCGTTGATTTTTCATTTGTAGATTCGTGTAATAATCTAAATGAATGCCTAACTAGATTTAATGATGTAGTAATGACTAATTATGACTTATATTGTCCTATTCGATCGAAGGTAATTTCATACAAAGATTTTCTCAAACCATGGATTAATTTAGAAGTAAAAGAAGAAATTAGAAAGAGAAATAGGGCATTGAAGCTTTATAGACTAGGACTAATTGAAAGAGGTGTTTTTAATAGATTAAGAAATAAAGTAACCAAACTAATTAGAGATCAACGAAAATTATATTTTGATAGAAAGTTTAATGAAATGAAAAATGATATGAATAGAACTTGGTCTCTCATAAATACACTCATAAGACCTTCATTTAAGGACGGGCAAGGTAAAATTGAAAAGTTAGTCATATCTGGTGAAAGGATAGATAATGCGAATAGAATAGCTGATGAGTTAAATAATTACTTTGTTTCGGTAGGGAGGAACATTGCAGAATCATTCGTAAATGTACCAGATTACAGAAATTATTTGGTGGGAAATTATAATCAATCTTTTTTCTTCTCACCAGTTATTGATAGTGATGTTTGTAAGATTATTATGTCCTTAAAAAATAAAAAATGTTCTGTAAATTTATTACCTACATATGTTTTGAAAAAGATTTCTCCTGTTCTGACTGTAATAATTAATATGTCTTTATCTAGTGGAATATTCCCTGATATGCTTAAGGTGGCTAGGGTGGTTCCTCTATCAAAAGGTAATGATAAGAAAAGCGTAAGTAATTATAGGCCAATTTCGATATTGCATTTGTATTCCAAAATATTTGAAAAAATAGTTCATAGTCAGATGTACAATTACTTGGAATCTAAAAAAATATTAAATGAAAATCAATTTGGTTTTAGAAAGAATAGAGGAACCACCCAGGCAATTTTGAACCACACTAGATACTTGTATGGTAGACTTGATGATAATAACGTCGTATTTTCTTTGTATTTAGATTTTAAGAAAGCTTTTGACTCTGTAGATCATTGTATTTTGTTAGGTAAGTTGGAATTCTATGGCTTCAGAGGAGTGGTTTTGGAATGGTTTAAGTCTTACTTGATGAACAGGAAGCAGTTTGTATGCACTGGTGGTATTAATTCGGACATTCGTAACGTTACTCATTCAGTTCCCCAGGGCAGCAATTTGGGCCCTCTTTTGTTTCTTATCTATATTAATGATTTGCCATCAAGTACAGACTTCTTTAATTTCATAATGTTTGCAGACGACTGTACATTGACGTGTAGTGAAACTAAAGATAATATGAATGCCCTACCTGTTATTATTAATGATAATTTGAATAGAGTTTATGATTGGTTATGCGCTAATAAGATTAAAATAAATAGTGAAAAAACAAAATATATGATATATTGTTATAGAGGTGAATATCTGTTTGACACACCCATTTTGATTGGTGGGAGTGTGATTGGAAGAACGAATGTTGTAAGGTTTTTAGGTGTTGTCTTGGATAGTAATTTGTCGTATAAAAATCATGTTGATCATATTAGTATAAAAATATCTAGATGCATTGGAGTCTTGCGTAAAATTCATGATTTTGTTCCTATACCCATATTGCATTCATTGTATTTTTCATTGATACACCCTTATATTACTTACGCATTAGAAGCTTGGTTTACTGCTCCCATGTACATTTCCAATAAAGTTAAAATTTTGCAGAAAAGAGCTGTTAGACTTGTTAATAGGTTGCAGTATGGAGATCATACTGTGGCAGTTTTTGGTAGTATGAAACTACCATCATTAGACAAACTTTTCTGTTATGCAGTTGGAGTATATTTATTCAAAACTCATTATATTTTAAATTATGATGCACAATTGTTAGGATCATTAAACAGTTTCAATGATGTACATAACCATAATACTAGATTTAACAATCAATATATTTTGCCACGTTTTAGAAAAGTTAAATCTCAGTCATCGGTTATGTTTGTTGGAACTAAAACATGGAACGCTATTCCTTGGAATATAAAAAATTCAAGTTCCATTAGAGTCTTCAAAAGGTGTTACAAGACACATTTATTAAATTCATTGTGAGCTGTACATTCTAGTATCTTTATTATTCTTTGTTTTCATGTATTTTACGTAATACTTCATTTTTTTTTTTAATTTACTATTAGGATGCCCTAGAAGCAACTGCTTTTCCGGGCCTGAGTGTTCCTTTCATTGATTTGTATTCTTATTTTTGGCTGCTATACATGCCGAATAGCAGCTAACATTGTAAGGGAATATTTTGTGTAAATAAATAAATAAATAAATAAATAAATAAAAAAAATAGAAGATCTGACTGTGTGAAGTGTCACTGTCTGTCTAAACTACTTTGAAAGTTTAGTTTGTAATGCAGAAAAATGATGTCGGAACTGTGTTGAATTTACTAGAAAATAACAACAATAAATATTGAAATTTCCATACCAACAGGGAAAATATGAACCGGAAGGAAGGGTGATGCATAGGAAACTGATGGCAGAGAGACGGAAGAAACTGATGGCAGAGAAGAAGAAACTGATGGCAGAGGAGAAGAAACTGATGGCAGAGAGAGAAGAAACTGATGGCAGAGAATGAAGAAACTGATGGCAGAGAGAGAAGAAACTGATGCAGAGAGAGAAGAAACTGATGGCAGAGAATGAAGAAACTGATGGCAGAGAGAAAAGGAACTGATGGCAGAGAGAGAAGAAACTGATGACAGAGAAGAAGTAACTGATGGTAGAGAGAGAAGAAACTGATGGCAGAGGGAGAAAAAACTGATGGCAGAGGGAGAAGAAACTGATGCAGAGAGAGAAGAAACTGATGGCAGAGAATGAAGAAACTGATGGCAGAGAGAAAAGAAACTGATGGCAGAGAGAGAAGAAACTGATGACAGAGAAGAAGTAACTGATGGTAGAGAGAGAAGAAACTGATGGCGGAGAGAGAAGAAACTGATGGCAAAGAAGAAGTAACTGATGGCAGATAATGAAGAAACTGATGGCAGAGAAGAAGTAACTGATGGTAGAGAGAGAAGAAACTGATGACAGAGAGAGAAGAAACTGATGGCAGATAATGAAGAAACTGATGGCAGAGAAGAAGAAACTGACGCAGAGAAGAAGAAACTGACGCAGAGAAGAAGAAACTGGATGGCAGAGAGAGAAGAAACTGATGGCAAATAATGAAGAAACTGATGTCAGAGAAGAAGAAACTGATGGTAGAGAGAGAAGAAACTGATGGCAGAGATTGAAGAAACTGATGCAGAGAATAAGAAACTGATGGCAGAGAGAGAAGAAACTGATGGCAAATAATGAAAAAACTGATGTCAGAGAAGAAGAAACTGATGGCAGAGAGAGAAGAAACTGATGGTGGAGAATGAAGAAACGGATGTCAGATAATATCACCAGTGATAGTGGGAAAACAGTTATATTATCACCAGTTATAGTGAAAAACCAGTTATACCTCACCAGTGATGGTGAAAAACCAGTTATACCATCAACAGTGAAGAACCAAGTATACCATCACCAGTGATGGTGAAAAACCAGTTATACCATCAACATTGAAGAACCAAGTATACCATCACCAGTGATGGTGAAAAACCAGGTATACCATCACCAACCAGTGATAGTGAAAAACTAGGTATACCATCACCAGTGATAGTGAAAAACTAGGTATACCATCATCAGTGATAGTGAAAAACCAGGTATACCATCACCAGTGATAGAGAAAACACAAATCACCAGTGATACTGAAAAATCAGGTATACCATCACCAGTGATAGTGAAAAACCAGTTATACTATCATCAGTGATGGTAAAAAGCCAATTCTATAACTACTTGTACTGATCATTGAATTGGATATGTTCTATTTTGTCTCAATATACAAATATATTATTCTCCTGTAATTTTAGTTATTTATAAATGCAGATAACCACATATCTTATTTGGTTCTAGGAATTTTCGCCATGGGAAAATTCACCGTCTGAATTTTCGCCGTTGAAAAATTCGCCGTATAGGAAAATTTGCCGTTAGGAATATTCGCCGAGTTGAAGAAATTATAGAGGACATAACTATTCAATGACCTATATGTTTTTGATAAGAAATATTGATAATTATAAATTTGCTAAACCAATTTGTTAAATAACTAACTATACGACTGAAAATTTTAGATAATTTTAGATTTTTTTATAAGAATTTATAATTGTAAATATTAATTGTTTGTGATCATGTATTATTGTATATCTGATAAAACTATGATGCCTAAAATTTATGCAATGTATATTCCAATAATTGCTCTTATAATTTTGTGTCACGATCGAGGTCGCTGTATAACATTTAGAGTGTTTTGATTGCTTGACTAAATAGTCGAAGCTAATTCCATTGTTTAAAAAAATGTTCATTTAAAAATGAGGAAAGTTCCACTACGGAAAATTCCACTGAGAAAATTCCACTGCGGAATGTTCCACTGGAAAATTCCAATGAGGAAAATTCCACTGAATATAAATAAATCTATAAATTGTACTGCTTATTTTCTAAAACAATACTTTAGAAATTATCATCTTCATATTATATAAGCTTTTGTGATATTCATTCCACTGTTCCTTTTTAAGTTGTTTATAGTAAAATAAAAGTGAATTTCATTACATAACTTTTCTTAATATATATTTTCATTGTGCAACACCTAAGGAAAAAGCATTGCTAAGCTTCTTCTACTTGAGATTAAGATAATTCTACTTACAAAAAACTATTGAATAAATTTTATTTAGCCTCTTGTTCCGAAAATCTGATCAAAGGTAAAGTTAATTTTCATTTTGAATGTAAGTTCGAGTGTTAAGTAGGGGCAAATAAAATATTTGTTATTCGAAACGATAGTTTGTAACAAAAAGACAATGAGCACAAAGAGTACAATCAGTTTATAAATTAATGATGTGGACAAATTCTACAATTTAAATATAGTAACAACAATAAAACAACAATAAAAAATAATTTATTAATGTAAGGTATTCGCTATATATCGTAGAAATATTAATCAAGCTCAGTCTTGATATCAATTTCCGTCTTGAAATCCACACACTGATCGTTTGAAGCGTTAATCAATTGCCTCGTATTTATATGATAATTACATCTTCAATGTAAGATATGTGCTATATCTTTTAGGAATGTTAATCCGTTCTCATCTTGATATCAAAGCAGAATGCAAAAAAAATTCAAACCTGTTAATTAAACTTCAAACACATTATTTTATACACATATATATAATACTGTAAAAATAGAAGTATTTAAATATATAGTTCAAATTTTGATAGCCTAATTGGTTAAAGACACTATCCTACACTCTACTGGTATAGCATTGAACATGTATAAACAATTATTTTAATGAAGTAAACGTTTCCTATCTATCAACTTACTGGAACAGTATCACATGCTCAGCTAAAATAATTTATCAAAATATTTGTACTGCCATTTGGAAGGAACATTATCGTTTTAGAAAATAATGAATACAACTAATATTTTTCCAGAGAAATCCTAGGAAAAAGTTCCTGTTTAATTTTTAAATATTGGATTTTATTTAGTGGAATATTTCTTATTGGAATTTACCCAGTGGGACTTTCCGCAGTGGAATTTTCCTCAGTGGGATCTTCTGCGCACTTTTGGAACAGTTACAGGTGCAACTAAAACAAGGATTTCTATTGAAATGAAACTCAATATTTTGAAGAAATTCCGCAATGGTATTAGGAGCAGTAATATTGCAAAATTAAGTTGTTCAATAGTGATACGATCAAGAAAAACAAAATGCCGAGACTCTCAAACAGAGTGAAGATCTTTATATCACTGCATGTGAAACTATAAAATCTTCCATGAAATCATACAGTGACAGGTTAAATAAAATAATATGTGCCAATGAGTAAATCTCTCACCATTAAGCCTTGCATTCAATTCATAATTCATTCAATTTTCTACTATTATAAAACAATTAAAATTATTGAAGCCATTATTTATGTTTAAAAACATATGAAATTAATTTTGTTTCACCATTATTCAGTTTATTTTAGAGAAATATTATATTTAATTATATATAATTCAAACAAAGTAAAATGTACATCTTGTTCTTAAATGTTTTTTTCCCTTCAAAATTGTTATTTTATTCGTCATTCAATTTTTGATAAACAGATAGAGTTATCGAATTAGCATAGTCACCGCATATTTTCTATCCAGAAAACGATGTTGGTCTAGTAGGAAACTACAGAAGTGAGTTTCCTACCAAACCAAACCAACTTGGAACGTAACTCTGGTCTAAAGCGAGGTTTTGCTGTATAACTATTTTCGATAAACCTTTTTGGAATTCATCAAATGTTTTTTCGAATACCTTCTTTATTACGGCCACTATCAGTTTTACTTTTATAATGAGGCATGATTACGATCGTCATTCTGTAAAATAAAGACACTAATATGAAAGGTTTGGAACTAACAAATGCTATTTCAATTAAAGTAATTAATTTCAAGATCTTAATGTCCTTTTTGATAAGATTTACATACTTTAATATATTGTAATGGTGGGCTGAATTAGACACAGAGGGAAAATTCGGACACTGTCCGAACCAACCTCAACAGAAGTGTCCGATTCATCTTTAATGACACTCCAAAATTAAAAACATAACCATTTTCTTTTTCATTCGTATTATTTTTTTAACACACCAAACATAACATAAAATATCAATATAATTCATACCTTTGAGATTGAGAATCAGTTACGTATTCATATAGTCCACACACGATTTTTATTGAATCACGAAAAATAGCATCAATAATGAAGAAAATGGTAAATTACACCTTGTTGACGACACGTTACATTTAAGCGGGCCATTCATGGTCAGTGAGGCCTTAAGGAATTCCTTCAGGCGCTGAAAGAGGACGTCCACTAACGATCAGTCTTTCCATCAGTGTAGGTCACTGCAGGATAGACTAACGTGGTGTTCAAGATTGGGTATTGTCATAAGCCCCCCTCACACAACCCCCTCTTTTTTATCTTTATACATATGAATAAATTAAATGTATAATATGAATATGGTAGCCGGTAAATTGCTCGAAAACAATTGCTCGAAAGACAATTGCTCGAAAACAATTGCTCGAAAAACAATTGCTCGAATGAACAATTGCTCGAAAGAACAATTGCTCGAAAGACAATTGCTCGAAAAACAATTGCTCGAACGAACAATTGCTCGAATGAACAATTGCTCGAATTATCAAATTGCTCGAATGAACAAAATTGCTCGAATTATAAAATTGCACAGTTTTCGATTTTATAAAAGTCAGTTATTCATGAAGTGGAGCTGCACCTAACAATCCTTGTTTCTTTTTAGTAATTGATCATTAATCATTCTATAAATAATTTTAATTATTACTCATTCTGCATAACCTTTTTCCTAGACCGTTTGTATAATTTCGTATGTAACATGTCAATTAGAATCATGTGGTGAATCACTACTATTGTTGGTGTGTTTGTGTTTAGTGTGACGTGGTTGGAGTTTTCTATTATTTCTGATATGAGTTGGCCTCTGTGGTCCTCTATGGGGGAGTGCCAGAGGGGCGAGTGGGCATTTATGTCTCCTGTGATGATAGTGTTAGGTAATGATGTGATGTGATGGAAGCAGGAGGTGATGTCAGTGTCTTCTGTAATATGATGGGGGTTTGTGGTGTCTCTGGGTGGTATGTATAGGTTAATTATATGTAGGTGTTTTTTGTTTGAGAGGTGTATTTTGATGATTTGTATTTCTGTTTTGTGTTGGTTGATGTTTGGTGGTGTTGTTAGTTGTGAGAAGGTGATGTCTTTGTGTATGTATGTTATAATGCCGCCACCAGCTCTTTGGTCTCTGTCTGTTCGTATTGGAGTGTAGTTGCATATTTTGGGTGTTTTGTGCGTGGGGCGGAGTTTGGTTTCTTGTATGGTGATGATGTCAATGTTGTGTTGGTATGCTAAGTGTTCAAGTTCTGTTGCTTTCCTTTGAATGCCGTTTATATTTGTTTGTAGTATTTTGAGGGTTTTGGGGTGTTTTGAAACCTAGTGACACATTAAATTATATCATTCAATCAACTAATTCCCCAGCGTGAACATTAAGCAAAGCATTCTGTCATGTGTGTAATATAAAAAAACATAAGAAGATAATTTCATTGAATAACCACACCAATAAAAACCATGGTGAGCATCATTAAAAGTGTTCCAGCACTTATGTCGACTACACTAGGAACGTAATATCAGGTTGACAGTTTATTAAAGTAGTTGTTTCTTCTAGAAGATTCATTCACCGGCAACAAGAAACCATGATGTAAAATGTAATGATGTACATTATATATAAAAATGATATATCGGGAGAAAGGTTAATCAGGTATCACATCAAAATTCGTACGTACGTAAAGGGAAGTCGTACTATGTTCTCATGTGAAAAATTGATACAAAAAACATAAATGCGTATTTGGGCAAATTTGTATTCAATGACACAGATGTTCATTGTTTCTACTAAATACAAAACACAAAGACATAAAATTGATTAAATTTCTATATTAATTCATTCTAGGATCCTGGACAAACACCTAATAATACACTGATATTAAAGCATCAATTTCAAATTACATACGGGTATAACTATAAAAAACTTTGTAGAGTATGTCTTATTTAAAGGGGGGTTCGTATAATTTTCATATCAAATATTTTTTCATAATATTATGAATAAACAATGATTAGTTACGGATATGAAATGTTTCATCTCAAATCACTGTATTTTCAGAGAAAATAGGGTTTTTATTAGTTAACATTAGCTTATGCAATCATCTCATAGATGGCGCTGTTTACAATATTTCCAGAACATTCCAGAACAATCTTCATGAACGTTTATAGAATGTCTGATTATCTTCCCAAATAAGCTATAAATATATAAATTTGTGATTTATATACAATATACTAACAAATAAAGTATTTTTAGAGTTATAATTAATGATATTACTCGCAGATATACTAAAGTTTTTTGCACAACGTTTGTGAAATCACAGCAAGATGGCGTCAATGACTCGAGCAAAGCTTATGCTATTTGTCACTAGATAGCGCTTTTTCAAAATAAATTAAATTAAATTTTCTTTAATAACTTTATTTATATGAACAGAGTATGTAATCATACATAATTAAATATGCTGATTCCATTAAAACACATATTAACAAATGTTTGATTTTACCCGCACCCTCCCTTTAAAGTTCTAGGAAAATAATTTATAATATTCATAATGGATGAATATTAGGCCATAATGGCCTTTGAAAAATAGTAAATGAAAAAATAATATATGAATTTATCGAACTCTCATCTTTAGTATCACAGAACAGAAACAGGAAGTTACTTCATCTCAATCCTGGTAGTCTAAACAATGGGTTAATAATGAATACATTCTTCGAATAGGCCTAAGGGATGGTTCGAATGCCGATGCGCACAACGTTTTAGAACCACTACACAAATACCTACATATAGCTAAAATACTCAAAACTATATAAATTATACTAATATATAAAACAGTATTACATATTATATTCAAGATGGCGTGATACAAACAGATCGAATGATAGGTGGAAGTGGAACAAAATGTTAGCCGATAATTACGTATCATCACTTACCAAAAAGTCTAAATGGTGGTATATTAAATACCAATTGAGGCCCTTTTTTGAAAACCATCTGCAAAATAACTATTCGTTTAAATTTGAGAACTATTTTAGAAACACTAGATATAAAATTTAATTTAAATATTTCATTATTCATTTAAATTGATATTAATATTAATTTGTTGCTTATATTTTCGAATATGCATTTTGATTACTTATCAGAAAATTTCAGTCAGTAATTAATTTTCTTTCATATATGTATATTGTATAGACATATCTATAAAGTATTTGTTAGGCTGGCCGGAAGACATTTGGCCGATTGTCATTTGGCCGGAAGATATTTTTCCAAATGAAATAAATTTGGCCGACAGATATTTGGTTTGCTAATTATTTTTTGTAAAAATAGATATCTTTTATACAAATAATTTAGTTTGGAAACTATTTAGTTTCAACATTTATCCCAACTGTATATCAAAAGTAATGAAAGTAAGAAACCAACTACCACGTGGTGAATTTTCCTTCAGTTTCTGATTCAGCTTATAGCTACTTGGTGGATTAGGATGGAGAAGAAACAACCTCTTTTCTGTTCAGTATTGGATGAGAGTTATACCCATAAACGTTGCGGTGATACAGTCAGTCTGCAAAACATACTTCTCAACAGTTTTTTAAGTGCTACAAATAATAACAAAAGAATATATAAGGTAAGTTTCTATTAAATTATATATAGATAAATAGTTATGATTCATAATGTATTATCGCGGAATTAAATTGTGGCTACACTCGAAAAAATAATCGCGGAGTTTCCAATCGATATTTTGAAAAGGTATTACCTCATTTCTCTAGTATCACCGAAATACATTTATTCCGGGAAATAATGAATAAAAAAAATAATTACACGAAGATGTAATAACACAATTTATCTTTTCAAGATCATCTATAATATATCCATGAGGTTAATGTATGTACAGTTGTACACAAAGGTTCATTAATCGAAACACGTGGGATTGTAATGTCTAAGACTCGTTCTTGTACACTGAGTTTCACGTCAGACCAAATCTTGGCAGACGAGATTTTTAACCAATCGAGACATTGGAGGTACTGAATGGGTTCCAAATACGTAAGATATTCCGCAAATGCTTGGCATAAAATTAAGGAGAAATATTATATTGAGTTTAGAGGGGTTTGAATTTTCAGTATTTATATTGGGTTGATAGCCATTCCTCATATTTTTGCTTGTTTTCTTCTATCTACAATTCCGTGGGACAGATTCGCCACATTGAGCAAACCTTCTCCCAAGGTAACATTCCATGAGAATGGAAAACCACATTATCCCCATGTAATTTCTAGGCTACTTTTCAATCTCCCATCTCTTGCCCATCTAACCATCTAGTGCCCATGTTGGGACAATTTGTCATGGTTGCTTGGGTGTGGGGTTTTGTAGGTGTGGGTTTTTGTCGGTGTAGGGTTTTGTCGGTGTGGGCTTCTGTCGTGTGGGCTTTTGTCATGTGGGCTTTTGTTGTTACCCCCACCCCCCACGGGGGAGGGATTAGAAGAACATTGAAAATTTCGTTTACTTGGACTCTAAAAAATATGATTTTAGATTAACTCATTACAAACTAAGTTAAGATACAATAGTTTTCTTTCATTTGTGCTACATTATAATCATAATAATATGAATACTTAAAGTGTTTTCTTTTTCAGGATTTAAAATCGCAGTACCATTTTTATTGAAGAAATCCTGTTTATCTGAAGCATGGAACTGAAAATCAAGAGCGAATCTTATTACGGCTTCAGTTTGTTAGCCAAAAGATTCAGCCAAAAACCTTTCTTTTTGGGGGTTAATGGTATATCAGGAGAACCAATTTTTGGAGGGTCTTGGAAATTCCATTCTGACCCGGCATTGTGTGCCAATGAAGTGTTTGACGGTAATAGCCTGGAAGATATCGTAATATATCTTCTGCATGTAAGGCAGTACCATTATAGCGGAAACTTTTTAATAAAAGAGAGTTTTGATACAGTACATAAAGTGATACGGAGAGTTTTTGAACGAATTGCCTCTGAAATCGTTCCTGAAAACCCAATAGATTTGAACACTGCGATGGCCGCTTATAACTTGATAACGCTATTTAGAGAAATTATTATAAATTCCTTTTCTATTTTTTATCGCATCAATTCTATTGATGAGCTTCAAGAAAATTACACTTCACTCGATAGATTCCACTCTATGTTGTGCAGAGATTTCACACACGGGTATGACAATATAAATCCCGCAATGGAAACACTTTCTGCAAGTTGTTCAAACCTCAAACACTGTCTCATGGATGCCATCAGAATCACTAAGCACAATGATTTGAAAACCTTGAGTACTGAAATCGTAACACACTCAAATGAAGTGACATTTTTTGATACTTCTAATGGTGATGCTGACGATCCATTTTTCAAAGAACCGTTAAGAGAGGTGATATTTTTAGAGGATAATGTAGATATTTCAGAATATTATAATTCTACTGATATTGAATTCGATGCATTACAAAGGGAACTTTCCAATAAGGCTAATGTTTTGAAAACTTTCAAAATTCGTTCTGAAAATTTCATTATTAATAGCCATACTTTGAATAACTATAAGAAATTACAGAAATTGAGTAGAATTTCTGAAATCAGCGTGTCAGAAAATATGGAGAAGTTCAACAAGATCACAAAAGATTTCACGATTCATTATTGGAAGAGAAGATCAAACAAAA
Source organism: Caprella mutica (assembly GCA_947561585.1). Classification (NCBI taxonomy): domain Eukaryota; kingdom Metazoa; phylum Arthropoda; class Malacostraca; order Amphipoda; family Caprellidae; genus Caprella; species Caprella mutica. Next base: position 67,249 of record CANNZV010001394.1, on the reverse strand, counting down.
CTGAACTTAATGAATGCTTTTTGTTCAAACCAGAAGAAACGCAGTTTATATTCCAGTTTACGATTCTAGTACTGGAATATTTAAAAAACATTCCAAAATACAATCCAGAACATGAACACTTGCTTCAAATTTTTTTTACAGAATTTGGTAATATTTTAAATTCTCTCCGATTTTTGGAAATTGATGATGCAATCACTCTGAAAACTTCTGCCATCCTCTCCAAAACTTTGGATGAACTGGTAACAGAGCCATCAGTTCAATGTTTTATTCAAAGAATGCCTGCAAAAATCATGCTTGTTACTACACGAATCACAAATTATATAGGAATGGTGAGGAAGAACGAAGAGTACGTCTCCCTATTAGAAAACCCGAATATTCATAAATACTCTCTAACAAACGTTAAACCAATTGAACATGTTAATCAAATATCAAAGATTAGGATAGATAAATGGACCAACATTCTTGTCGATAGTGCAACTCTAGATAACTGTAACCAGTTCTACAACCAAGATATATGTCCAGTTTGTCTCTGCGAGCAGCAGAAGAAAGATTCCTGTTTTCTGGTGTGTAAACACTCCATGTGTTCTTCTTGCACCGAAAATATCATCGATAGGAATCAGATGTAAGTTGAAACATATCTTTTTCCTTTTCAATATTTAACAATAAATTCATAAAATGACTCATTTTAATATCTCGAATTCAGTATATTTATTTCTCACATCAACTTTATCATATTTTTATTTTTCTTATCCATTTTTATCTTTTCCAGACCTCTCTGTCCGGTTTGCCGGTATCCCATATGCGAATTTTTACCCAGTGGAAAATTAGAAGAAATATCCAAAGATCTCCTCCAGTAATTGCCAGATACATGTGAACACCTATTAGTAGTATTAAAGATTCATTTATACTTCTATTATTGTTCGATCATTAATTTAGATATTGGCTCATTTGGCAGAATGATTCCAATAGCATTTTGGCGTAAATTAAGGTTAATTGTATTATAGATGTACATTGTACACATTTTTCAGTGTTTTAACTATAATGCAGGTTTGTGTTTGTAATTTAGTATGATACTTTGTGGGTTTAAATTTGAATATTTTTTCAAGAATGTTTTTCATTTTAGTGTTAGATAAGAACTCAAGTTACCAACTTCCATTACTCTTGTGCTCCATTTATCAACAGTTTGGTAACTAAATGGATCACTATTTTCAACAGTTCTCCTTATAACGAAGGTAATAAGTACAGTATGGCATCGCGAAATTATTACTCTATACATTATTACCACAAATTATTTGAACTATTATTTTACTAATTGGTAAATATTTATATTTTCTGATTTCTGTTTATTGGTAGTACTTTAGGTTTTATTGTATAATTTAGGATTTTTTTTTTAATTTAGATAGTTTGTCACATTCAAGGGATAATAAATTCTAATACATTTCTTACCATTATTGGTGATTTCCAAAATATGATATGCCAATGGTTATTTCATTTTGAATGTCATATTATTATGTGGAAATTATTACTATCTAACATTATGATTTATTCATTTATTTATTTATAGGGTTGTGACAAAGTGTTTTTTAAATTATAAATCTAAGAATATCATAGACGAATCAAAATGAAATGGCATCGAATACTCTTCTATTGAAGAATGCTTCAATAGTGTTTAATTCTATGATATTTTCAGGATCTATGATTTTAAAAGCATATTGTCACAACCCTAATAATTTGTAAATATTTTCAGACTTCTGTTTTCTAATAGCACTTTAGGTTTTATTTGTAAAATTTAGGATTGTTCTTCATTTTAGTTTGTATGACGTATTTTTACGAAAATTATCAACTAGACATTTCAAATCAGTGTTGTTGATTTCCAAAATATATTATTTCAATTGTGTATTTTATTTCAGTAGGATGACATATAATGTAGATATTATTTAGTCTTTAGTACTCATTGGATTTTTCCTAAAATGTCTTATTTTGCATCTCATTAAATTATTTAGTGAGACTGTAACCAATAACCAAGTACTTCACACTAGGTGCATTATAATTGTCTCAGTTTTATTGTACCGACTGTGTCTTTATTACAGCCTCAGATTTTCTATCATTGTTAAAAAATACCAATTTGTATAATTAGTTAATCATCTTTTTGATCAGTATTTTCGTAATTTCATAATTATAGTTGTTTGTTAATTTTTCTTGTTTTTTACTCAACCTATTTTTACTTCGTTATTTTTCAAAGGATTAACTTGCACATAGAATCATAATGAAAATCTTATTTTATGAGTTTTAGAAAGTGTCATACGGTACTGAGATTGAGGAAAAATCTATATTATTTTGACTGACTATGATTATTTTCCTCATTTTTCAAATTATAAAATCTTAAATCTTTTTAAAGATTAATGTTTCACTGGAAATACTTTATCAAATTATCAAAATTTCTTAAAATGATTATAGTTCGATATTGAAGCTAGTTATGAAATCAACAATGAAATTGAAATTAAATAATAAAAGTATAATTCACAACGCATTTCCATCAAAACTTTCAATTCACGAAGTCACTTAAATCTACATACAAAGGGTCAAATGTTTTTTCTTTATAGTATATTGTCATTATAATATTTCTATAATAATTGGTCAATATTACATAATATATATGGCCAGCGAGATACATCAAAATAAATAAACATGTGATTGTGAATTCAAATAATCATGGACACGAAATGGTTAATCTCGAAAAATGGACAATGCATATGATATGTGACAAGCTATTGATGACAACTGTTTCTGAAGATAAATTTACTTTATGAAATTATTTTTAATCTTTGTAGTTTACTTGTAAGGAATTGTTTTAATTATTCCAGAAAATATTTAATTATTTTATTTATAAATAATTGTCTTTATACATTCAAGTTGTTGTCTTGACAACTATTTTAGATAAATAGTTCGAAATAGATGAATAGTTCGAAATTTTGTATTCTAGATACCAACTGTCATATATAAACAAATTATAAGTTAAATTATAAATAATATATTTATAGATTGAATAAATTAATTCCTTTCAATTAACCTCTATTATTTATAAAAAAAATATTACCTTCAAAATAGAGCTTAAATAACCTTGTAAGTTTGGGACAACAAAATACGTTAGTTACGGATATTTGTGTTTTTGAAGTCTCCTACTACAAAAAAAAAATAAATGATTACTATAATAATTTACCAAACTAGAACAGTGAACAATTCACCTATTCTATAATAAGAGCCGTGTCCGTCCGTCTGTCTGTTTGTCACGTTTTTATTAAGAATTACATATTAGAAGGAGAAACAAATTATTTGTGGCGGTTTTATGACTACGGGGCCTCCGGCTACGATAATATTGATTTAAAAAAGGTATTTAAAAAATTATATTTTTGCTTTTGAGAGATAATTTTGTATCTGTTAAGTCAGAATATGTACATCAATAATACATACTTGCATTTGAATATAATTTATTTTCAATAACAGGTACAGTACAAGTACTATATAATAACATATTTAATAAAGTATGTTTCACTTATTTGTTATATATGAAATAGCCATAATTTTATTTTGCAAGCGCGTGCTGAGGGAATAAAACCAAATATTTTTTGAAAGTTTATTAACGGAACTTTTGTTCTGAATCCCGACAGTTTAAAAAAAAGGCAAATATAGTTCCAATATATCCACAAAAATGGATAACACTTTAAGAAAGTTCTACTGTTGAAGAAGGAGTGTTGAACAAACAAAATGTTGTTAAAAAGAAACACGTATCTTAATTGGTTGTTGAAATAATGCTAATTTTAATTTGGGTCTTGCTTTTTTGGGACATACTCTATTGACCTATTATTTTCTTCTATAATTATTGTTGATAATGTTTCTTTTCAATAATTCAAAAAATCGAAGCAAATTGTCTTTTTTTAGTTATACAATGTTTATTTTTTAAAGTTACTTGCAGTTGTATAAGGTTTATCCTGCCCTCCCCTATCCTGGTAAGTATTTAAAGTCAAGGCTTCATTTACTATCACCTCTTCATTTTCCAATAAGACATTTTGCTTTCAGTTGACTCGTAAAATAAACTTATGTTCGCCTCTTCATTATCCTCTACATCCGTAAATGCTGCCACAGGTTCCTGCGTCTCGTTTCGTCACATTGACTGTATTCATGTAGTAGCTTTTCTGCATCTAAGAGCCTACTCATCGGCTGGTGGTAGGTGCTTTTGTTCACGGAGGAAAAAAGGATTGTACTTTTTTTCATTTTTACTGTGTTTATCATTCTTTGTAATGCTTTTTGTAGTTTTAGAAGATAGTGCTTGGGTTATGATCTTCAACTACGAAGTATTATATTTTTTGTGTTAGGTAGGCTCGTCAGCTGAATTTACTATCACCTCTTTATTTTCCTCTTCCATCATGACTATCACCTCTTCATTTTCCCTTTCCATCCGTGAGTGCAGCCACTGGTGCTTGGTTCCTTTTCATCACCTTCCTTGGTTAGTGACTGCATTTACGGGAAGTATTTTAACCGAATCATGGTTGGTGACTGTTGATAGAGCCACTTTCCATTATGATTTATAGTTCCAGTCCCTTATGTTTATTTCCTTTATACAGAAGCGATTCGGCTTCGGCTTTTGGTTCCGAAACAGATGTTAAAACCTTTAACAAATTTGTTTTATGAATACTTCTGTTAATCTTTCTTTGTTATGTTGTCAGAAACTCGGAGCGCGGAAGATTCCACTGAGGAAAATTCCACTGAGGAAGATTCCACTCGGAAAAATCCACTGAGGAAAATTCCGCTAAACAAAACCCAATATTAAATTGTATTGTATTTATTATTTTTTATTTTTTATTTTAAATTGTAATTATATTATAAATTGTGATTATATTATGAATTCTGATTATATCATAAATTGTAATTATATTATATATTGTAATTATATTATAATTATTATAATTTTATTATAAATATTGTATTTAGTTGTAAATGTAATTATTTATTATAAGTTGTATTTATTATTTTCAAAAAATAATATTTTTCCGTCCAAATGGCTAAATGATGGTCCAAAATATATTTGGATCAATTATTTTACCTGAATAGGTGATAGATACTGTTCCTGTACTTTGATAGCTAGGAAGCGTTAACTTCATTCAAATAAATATCTATTCTATAGGTGTGTTCAATGTTAATCTAGCAGTGTAGGATAGTGTGTTTGTAGGAAATTGAACTATATTTGAGTAAAGCAAGGTCTATCCTAAGGTACATTATTTAATCTATGTTTTTGTAAATATAATTGTACTGTTTTTTATAATCTTTTCAGCAAAACCCCTAAGTAGACCAGAATTACGTTCCCACATTTTTGTTCTTTTATAACATATATTTAATTTTTCCTCTACTTAAAACTCAAACTTACAATCCAAATGAAAATAACCCTTAACTGTAATCAAATTTGCATAACAAGAAGCTAGATAAAATTCCTTTAATAGTTTTTTTTTAAGTACAATTATCTTCATCACAAGTGGAATACATTTTCCTTAGGTGTTGCACAAAGAAAATGTTCATCAAGAAAATTTATATAATGAGATTCACTAACATTTTAGTAAACCACTTAAAAAGAAACACTAACGCGATAATGAATATTACAAAAAGTTAACATTTCTGAAGTATTGTTTTCGAAAATAAGCAGTAGAATTTATATATTTATTTAAATTCAGTGGAATTTTCCCAGTGGAACTTACCGCAGTGCAATCTTCCTCAGTGGTATTTTCCCAGTGGAATCTTCCGCAGTGGAACTTTCATCAGTGGAATCTTCCTCGGTTGAACTTTCATCAGTGTAATTTTCCTAGAACCAGAAATTCATACCTTATAAATATTAGAATAGTGTTAATCACTTTAAAGTATTAGAGTGTCTCAGAATCCTTTGAAATCAATCCTATTGTTATGTCTAAAAACGAACATTACAATGTAATTATTATAATTTTATTGAATATAGCACTTATGCAATAGAAAAATAATAATGACACATGCAATAAAATAAGAGCAAATAAAGAATACAGTACCTACCTATTTTATTTCAAACTACTTCTGGAGATAAATTATTAATAATGGTTTCTTAAATCTATAAATTTAAAAATATTTCAGTAATCATCTGACAGAGAATATGTTTTTTATGATAGGTTTTTATCAAAATCTGCATAAGTTATTTTATTAAACTCAAAACATTGTACATAATGTAGGACCGTAGGTATGTAATGAAGCAAATATAATATAGTTATTCTAAATAATTTACAAATACTTCAAACATTCTTACAATACATTTTGTCATATAAATTTGATGTTAGGCCACAAGAAGTTATTGTTATGTATTTTAAAGTGTGACTACAAATTATAATTTTGAGTTAATTTTCCAATTTGTAAAATAAGATCAGTAAAATATGATTGTTCTCAGTTTGTAGCTAGTAACTTCTAAGAAATACAATTTTTATTTAACCAAAACTCGCTTCTCCCAGTACGCGGGAGTGGTGAAGAGAACGTTGTCTCAGTATCCACACCCGTTTGAGAGAACCTCACTATCTGTGTTCAAAACAACATCTCCAACTTCAAGCATCTCCCGGTACGCGGTTGTGATGAAGAGGACGTTGCCTCAGTAGCCACAGCCGTTGGGAGAGAACCACAACAATAGTCTTTTAACATCCCTTACGCTACTCTCAGTACCCGGGTGTGGCGAAGAGGAGGAGCCCAAGTAACCTCATTTGGGGGAAATAACGAAGTTTCAAGCGGCTTTAAATCTACCTTGTACATATTATATAATTGTATATACTTACTATTACTTGTTCTTGTTCCTTATTCTCGTTAATCTTACTTTGTTTTTCGTTCTTTGTTACAAAAACAAAACTGTATATATAGATCACACTACTGATCAAAAACAAAATAGAAAAACACTCACTCTAACACCTTCTCTCATTTTTAACAAAATAATAAATAGCCCTGAAGGGTTAAAACCTCAAATCAGCTGATTTTAAACTACTACTTTTACCTAATCCACTCAAACAATGCGATCTTTTCACCTTTGTATCTTCTACTTTATTTCCTTTTCGAACCTAAGTTCATTTTCCCTCTTCTGACCAAACTGGCCCCCCTCATCACTACGTCTAGATCTGTCTTGCACCCCCCCCCCTCAAAATTCTAGTAATAAACAAATCCATGTCTAACAATATAATTAAAATGAAGCAAGGTATTAGTGATGAATAACACATTAATCTAATAGAATTTATGATTAATACGATAAACATGCGTACAAACGCTTTATACACACAAAAATTAGAAGAGTTACTGAAGTATTTAGATAGCGATTAAGTGCAATTGAATTAGTTCAAACTGAACATTATCTTCTACAACAACATATATTGGATATATTTTCTCCAATTCCAGTTGCATAGAATTTTTCCCTTGTAAATTTGATGTTTTTTTTCGAGAATATTTGTAACTTTTTTCTATTAATCTAATTATAAGAATTAATGTTAAACTAGATGCACATTTAGTGATATTATCAATTCATATCTATTATCAATAAAAGAAAATGGCGAATGTTTAATATTCAATGTTCATGTAATTTCTACCAACTAATTAATATTGATGTAATATTGATTAAATACAATGTGTTGTCTACTAGGTACCAGGGTACAGGAACATAATCGGATATAGTACCTAGCAGACGATACAAAAATATGACGTCACCACAACAACACATTCCTTGTTTGTGACCGAGCGTCCCATAATTCCTCGTATTTGCATGTTAATATCGAGAAGTTTGAAGTCATTTTATAAGGGTTTCGTGCAAAAGAAAAGCGAAAATGGCGATTGAACCTCAAAGTTGAATATATAGATATAATTCAGGTGTGTTTTTATTGTTAATTTCTTTACCTTATCTATGAAAAATAGGGTCTAGAAAATATGCTACCTAGGAGCGTAAAGTAGTGCTAGTTAACTGCTAAATTGTAGTTCCTATGAATAACAAATATGGAAAAAAATAATGGAATACAATTTAACCAATGCCTAGTTAGTAATTGATCAGAAAAAAATTAAATTTAGAAGTGCTAAGTTTAAGTAGGTTTTCCCATGTTTCAAAGTGTGGTCAGAGTCGCCATTTCCAGTCATCCGGTGGTCACGTCAAACTATAGATTCTATCAGCTGATTACCATACCCTATGTTACTGTATCCTGCTAGGTACTATACCCGTTTATGTTCCTGTACCCTGTGTTAACTGGATTATAATCAATCGTCCCACCAAGTTTCATGCAATATGGTTCAATACTTTTTGAGTTATAAATGACCTTTGACCCAAAATTCTAACAGATGGTTCCTGGACACTTACCAATTGTATTAACAAATTTCAGACAATTTGGTTGAATACTTTTTGAGTTACAAATGGCCTTTACCTTGATCTTTGACCCGATCTCTCCCAAAATCTGATAAAATGGTTCCTGCATATTGTCCAATCGCTCTTCCAAGTTTCATGCAATACGGTGCAATAATTTTTGAGTTATAAATGACCGTGACCTTGACCTTTGACCGGGTCACTCCCAAAACTCTACCAGCAGGTCAATGGACATGGACCAATCGTTTCACCAAATACCAGGCAATTTAGTTGAAATTTTTTTCAGTTAAGCGAATAACAAGATGATAAATATATAAACGACAGATAAAATATGACCTTTCCGCATTTTGCGATGGTAATTATAGGAAAATTAGCTTGTTGCTAGTCATGGTTATAGTCAATGAAAAGAAAACAGAAAATAACCATATGATAGAAGAGAACTAAACTCTCTGAATTACTATGTAAGGTATGTGACGAATTATCAGTCAGTTCCACATCAACAGTAGGTATAATAATTAAATTAAAAATTAATTAATTACTACTACATGTATATCATTTTTTCTTATAAAACCGAAGATGTGGAACTGACGGTTACCCAGTAAACATTACAATTTTGGGTCAGCGTTGGCCCAATTCAGAACGAAACTCTTGGCCAACACTGTCATGCCGGTCTCGGTGTAATGGGCCAGCAAAGGCCCGACGTTGGCCCACCTCACGGATGTCCACCGGCCCTGAACAGTATAACCACGTATAAACGACTTATTGGTACTGGCAATACTTAACGTTGCCGATGTAGTGCTAGTGTTGCATTGGGCAAGTGTAAATCCGACGTTTTGTCAACTCACTGACCCAGTTCTGGCAAGTGACTTATAAGAGTCTCATGAATAACTTATAAACGTCTTATTAATCAATTGTAAACCTCTAATAATAATATATAATGTTTCCGATTTCATGCCGGTCTACGGCCAGTGCTATTATTATATTAGAGGCGTTTTAGATTACTCTATACAGAACACGTGAAGGCATTAGTTACTTCTCACAATGTAGTAACCGTCCTATAAATTCATCTAATTCTATATTTAGATCAGAGTGAAACGGTATTCAACAATAATCCATTCAAACTCAAATCTATATTATTTTACCTGCAATAATTTAACCAAATAATTATGTTTTAATATAAAATTAAATAGAGTGTTTACAATTAAAATAATTATTTAAATCGAAAAATAAGTTTTTATACTAAATATATGAATTAACTAGCGGCCAGGCTCAATTTTACAAATGAAATAAATAAAGTGTTAAAGTAATAATTGGAGGGATAACAGGCTCATTTATACTTAATTGCAAGTAACGGCTACAATTTGAAATATATACTGAATTGAGAATATTAAATTGGCTATTTGGTGTGATTAAAGTTGGAAGAGATCGTTTGCACCTAACCTCTCTGATATGATAACGACAACTGCCAAATTGATCCGGTAAACCAGTATGATAAATATACTGGTACATTAAAAAAATCACTGGATTGGTTAACCATTGTTTCCCTTCATTGGGCCAGTGCTGTTTGGCAACCGTTGGCCCAATGTCGTTTACCATACATTGGCCCAGTGTGTAATAGCATTATGGTGCCAATGCCTGATCGTGCCTTTGTTTTGCCAACGTTTACCGACGTTGGCCCGATAGTGCAATGTTATCAGGGTATTAGTTTGGTAGACTCTACTGAATAATTTACAGATTCAAAACTCCAATGAATATTTTGGCTGCCATTGAAGTAAATATGAGTTTCAATAGAGTTAGTTGTATATTTCACTACATAAAGGAAAGTTTAGATAACTTCACAGTTACAATTTAGAGCGCTTTGTTGCAATGTTACTTTTATGAAATCACCTGACGTAGGATGTGCCGCTGTTTAGGAAAAGTTGTGATTTACCGGATGGTTCCACATTTTCGATCATAAATGATAACTAGAAAGTAAAATCTATATATTTTAACTCTTATAATTGTAATTCATATTCATATGATCACATGGTAGAATCTGATGAGACCTAGCATTTATTCATTTCTATTGAATTAACCTCATAAATACATAATGTACTAAAATTTAAATGTAGGGTCAACTTGTCAAGCAGGTAAATTCACTAAATTGCGGTACACTAACAAACTGCGGCCTCTAACAACAGAAACATCATAGCTTCAAAACACACGTTAAAAATTTAAATTAATAAATTATACTTTATAGCATGCACTGTGCCAGGATACAGTAACATAGGGTATGGTAATCAGCTGCTCGAATCTATAGTTTGACGTGACCACCGGGTGACTGGAAATAGCGACTCTGACCACACTTTGAAACATGGGAAACCTACTTAAACTTAGTTACTTCTAAATATTCTTTTTCTTATCAATAATTAACTAGGCATTGGTTAAATTGTATTTCCATTAGTTTTTTCCTTATTTGTTATTCATAGGAACTACAATTTAGCAGTTAACTAGCACTAGTTTAGGCTCCTAGGTAGCATATTTTCAAGACCCTATTTTTTATAGATAAGTTCAGGATACAGTAACATAGGGTATGGTAATCAGCTGATTGAATCTATAGTTTGACGTGACCACCGGGTGACTCAAAATGGCGACTCTGGTCTCTGACCACACTTTGAAACATGGAAAAACCTACTTAAACTTAATCACTTTTAAATTGAATTTTTTCTTATCAATTACTAACTAGGCATTGCCGCATTGGTTAAATTGTATTTCCATTATTTTTTTCCTTATTTGTTATTCATAGGAACTACAATTTAGCAGTTAACTAGCACTAGTTTAGGCTGCTAGGTAGCATATGTTCAAGACCCTATTTTTTATAGATAAGTAAAAGAAATGAACAATTAAAACACACCTGAATTATATCTATATATTCAACTTTGAGGTTCAATCACCATTTTCGCTTTTCTTTTGTACGAAACCCTTATAAAATGACTTTAAACCTTCTCGATATTAACATGCAAATACGAGGAATTATGAGCCGCTCGGTCACAAACAAGGAATGTGTTGTTGTGGTGACGTCATATTTTTGTGTCGTCTGCTAGGTACTATACCTGATTATGTTCTTATATCTTGCACTGTGCTTCTTTTGGTAGCTATGCAACATTTTAATAATTTAATGTAATTTCGGTTCAGAATGTTTTAAAGAAGACTCTTGAGAGGGCCACAATTAAAAATTAAAGGGCCGCAATTTACCTGTGTTACCCTAGCTACTATTGGTCGGTGGCCCTTAACATATTACTTATTAGCTACATAGTAATAGTTGGTATTGGTAAGCTAGTCTAGAGTCTAGACTCTACTAGGTCCCTTAATAAAATAAGGGACGGCCTTAATAAGGGTGGCCGGCCAGTCTGCATAATATGAAACATTTTTCCAAGACTCTCTGCGGGAGTTTTTGATTGAATTTTTAGAAATTTGAGATCTCTGCGGGAGATCTTGAATTAATTCCTATGTTACCATTAATTTAGCTGCGGTAGATTTTGAATTAATTCCTATGTTATAATGTTACCATTAATTTAGCTGCGGGAGATTCTGAATCTGCTACTGTGAATCAGAGAGTTAATCTCTCAAATTAAAATCTCTGCGGGAGAAGAGACACATTCTGCAGACTGGGTGGCCGGTGGGCCAAGTAAAATAGTATGTCTCATAAACTCACCATTTGTCTCTCCAGCTCTCTCCAATATTCAACAAATTCTCTCCAAAATGATCAAATTTTCATAAATTCTCTCCAAAATAACATTGTAGCATAGGAGAAAAATAGATAGAACTCGCCATTTGCAATTGAAGGTCTCAAAATAACTGTCACAAACTCGCCATTAAAATGGCGAGTTTGGACATGCTTTATTACTTGGCGGCGGTGGGTTAAGGTCCAATATTTTTCATTTTTAGAAGGGTAAGTTAGTTCCGTGTTATCGCACGGTTCCATATTTTTGAACTCGTAAAATTCCAGACTGACTGCAAGAACTGAACTGGTAAACTGTTCTCCAAGAAATCCTCTATAGGCTCTATTTTGGCTTCTGTTCTCAGTAAAGTAAAATACATGTAGCTAAATACCAGTCTGCAGAACATGGGACATTTTTAATATTTTCTGTGCAAACAATCCTTAATTTCTTCCTATATTTACTTGTAATTTACTGAGAACAGAAGCCAAAATAGAGGATTTCTTGGAGAACACTTTACCAGTTCCTGCTGTCTGGGCTAACTATAGGAGGAAAATCAGAAATTAAGGATTGTTACTTGTTAGCACAGAAAATGTTAAAAATGTCCCATGTTCTGCAGACTGGACGTAAATATCTCTACATACCTAATTATTATTATTATTTAACTCATATTTCAATTATTCATGATACCAATTAGCCAGTCTGCAGAATATGGAACATTTTTCCAAGACTCTCTGCGGGAGTTTTTGATTGAATTTTTAGAAATTGGAGATCTCTGCGGGAGATTTTGAATTAATTCCTATGTTACCATTGATTTAGCTGCGGGAGATTTTAAATTAATTCCTATGTTACCATTAATTTAGATGCGGGAGATTCTGTATCTGCTACTGTACTGAGAGTCGGAGAGTAACAGTCTCTCAAATTAAAATCTCTGCGCCTGAGTCTGCGGGAGAAGAGACTCATTCTGCAGACTGGCCAATTAGAATAGAAGTTAAATAACAATGATTATATTTTCATTTCTGAGGTCCGAAAATGTAGAACCTATCAATAAATTGAATCGAACTTAGTATACCCTACTACCAAATATATTTCATAGAGCATAAATTAAGTTGCAGTTTGTTCAATGTAACACAAAAATTATAGAAATCTAAATAAATATATGCCACTAATAAGTAATAGGCTTATATAGTACCTACTGTAACTCTAAAACAAATTGCATATTCAAAATGAGATACATGATGAAGGAGTGACAATGAGATACAATGATACATGATGAAGGAGTATTTAAACTGACTCGTGATTTGGTAATTAAAGTGAGGTTTGCCTTTATATATACATATGACTTCATATTTGATACAATCTGTGCAATATAAATGTTGCAAACTTGCAATAAAAATATTGATTAGTTACTATTATTAGTTTGATATTAGCACATATATTTGTTGATTGTATAATTTATGTTGCATAATTGCTAAATATAAAGTTAAGTATGAAATATATATGATAATGTATAGGTATGTAGATGAATAAGTATGATCACTACACTTTTCACTAGTTAAATTAATTATTACGTAATTCTTTTATTATGAAATTCAGAATTTATTTCAAAAGAAACAGCTTCAAGGTAGAATATTAGAGGAACTATTCAAGATATTTATAAAATTTGTCAACTATTGCATCATATTACCTGCCTAATTAGGAACCATGGAAGTACTAGTAGAAGGAAGCGGTGTAACGACTAACCCATTAATAAAGCATGTCCAAACTCGCCATTTTAATGGCGAGTTTGTGACAGTTATTTTGAGTCCTTCAATTGCAAATGGCGAGTTTTGTCTATTTTTCTCCTATGCTACAATGTTATTTTAGAGAGAATTAATGATCATTTTGGAGAGAATTTGTTGAAATTTGGAGAGAGCTGGAGAGACAAATGGCAAGTTTTTGAGACCTACTATTTTACTTGGACTGACTAACCAACAACGTATAAGTGGGACCATCGTGTTAGCACCTTGTTGTTCCGCTGTGTCGTGTGGTGACGTCACAGCACACATATGATGTCACTCTAGGGACACACAGACAGTTCAGGGAGCATTCGCACATGGCTCAGTGACGTTTGAGAAACGAGGAAGAGTGCTTGCATCTAGTACGCGCTCCACCAAACGCTTATTTAAGTCATCAAGATTGTAACTGTTGCCTAAATATCCATCAATTAATCTTCCTACATCAGTTAAATGTCCAAAGATGAGAAAATTTTTGAGCAAAATGTTCAGATACCTAAAGTATTTTGAAGAATAATGTGTAAGTTAACATCAGTTGTTGTGTTAACGAGAACCGTTACTCAACTTACTCAGTCATGTCTGAGATCGACACATACGTGTTACAATCACTTCTTGGGTTTGAGAATTGACACTAGACTTTAAAATTTTAATGGGAATATATGTGAATTAATCCCTTCAGAACCAATTGTTTATTCTTTATTTCCATAATTCAGTAACTGATCTAATTAATGTCTATCAATTACACAGGAAATTAAAGCGTGTAATGACCGGTTCAATTTTATTATAGGCACAAATATAAAAATACACAGTTTGGCAAATATGGACTTATTGCGGATAATCGAAAGAGGGTAAAATGTAAGCGTGGTTGTTAACCCCACAAAGTCTAGAGCCAATCTAACAGAGGACCAAACTATACAGGAAAGCATCAGTTTTAGGCTTATTTTCAAATTGGACTACAAACAGCTCATTATATACCTAGGCCTTATATTCAATAATAATCCTACGTATACAATAAGAATGTCTTACGGTAGTATTTTAACGGACTTTTAGGGTAAGGGTTAAAAGAGAGGATGTAAGCAATTAACATCATTCGATACTTTTTAAAAAGAAACAATGTTATATCTGAGTTATTGAAATATATAGGTATAGCTATTCTTATTTGAAATTATAGTTCATAACATATGCCAGTCTGTATTTGGTGCACAAAATTCCACTGACTTTTTGGAAAAGCTAAAAAAATCCACCATAAATTTGCACTAATTTGCTGATCCACCATCATTTTACTCATTTTCCACCGAAAATTAATGGTAACATACGAATAAATAGCTAAAAAATTCACCAACTTTTCCAGAATATTATTTTCAATGGAGAAAAATTGACCAATTTACCATGAAATACAGACTGGCACATACGTATGCACTCACCCTTGTGTCTAAAACAACACTGAGAAGATAACACTATTGTCACGGCTCGGAACGGCTATGTTAGCTGCCTGTTAGGAACCGTGGTACCTAACTATATAAATAAATTCATAGGTGCAAAAAATATATAACTCATTAATATTATAATGCGGAATCACGGTGTCTATTTCAGACGTTGGGTAGCGATTATGAGCGAGTAGAAATGAGTAGCTATAAAATGGTTAAATATGATATCATTTAGACCAAATATATATCTAAATTACATAACTAGAGTTATTTCTCAATAAAACTATATTACGAAAACACGCACTAAAATTACTTTAGTCTCCTTAAAGTAATTTCTATGAAATATCTTATAAAGAAAATTAATTTCAGCATATACTCTTGTAAACTTTCTGTCTTGGATTCATACATTTTGTAGAGATTATTTGATGAAACGAGTGTAGAATGGTTAAATATGATATCATTTGGACCATATGTCGACCAAATGAATTACTAAATTACATAAATAGGAATATTTCTCAATAAAACAACTCCGTTACGGTAATTCATGCTCCGTTCCGGTAATTCATGTACCGTTCCAGTAATTCATGGTCCGTTCCAGTAATTGTATGGACCTCCGACTTTGCTAGAATATTATTTTCAATGGAGTAAAATTCCACCGACATGTCTGTGGAATTTACCATGAAGTTAGAAACCATGAAACCATGAAAAATTCCACCGTCAAGTCGGTGGAATTTACCATGAAATACAGACTGGAAGAAGAGCAACACACTCACGCTCCAAACGTAGGTAAACAACCGAGTGCTAAATGTGTTTCATAGGTGAAATTATCAAATGTCTGGATGTCAAATTGTCAACATTATTATACATATTGCTTTATCTGACATGTATTCAGTTGACAGAATGCTTTTTCCAACTCACTCAAGTTGGGATATGCGACAGGGTCGGATATACCAATTTAAAAGAGAAAAGGGTTATCCAACATAGGGAAAATTAAATTCTTTTAGATTCATTCATTTAATAGAATTATTGACAGGTGCCAGTCTGTAGAATATGGGAAATTTATAACATTTTCTCTGTGAACAATCCTTAATGTCCTCCTATATCTACATGTATTTTTCTGAGAACAGAAGCCAAAATAGAAGATTTCTTGGAAAACTCTTTACCAGTTCCTGCAGTCTGGGACAGATGTATAATAATTTATGATTTATTTAAATATACTAACTATTGATAATGATGTACATTGGTAAACTAGTATTGATGAAGATGACTGGTTCTTTATGTGCAGAATTCACATGAATAGTCAACTTCTTCATCTTCGGCTTCTTCATTTAGCGTCGGACCGGGTGGCTTTGCGCATTTTCCGCATACTTTGATTTTACGAAAAAACTAGAGAAGTCAGCAATCTGATTTTTTGTGTGCAGATAGATGAAGGGTAGACCTAGGTGCTCACCAAGTTTCAACTCTTTAAGTTTAATAGAAAAAAAGTTATCATCGAAAAACTGTGCGCAAAGATCGTGGGGATAAACCGGGTGAATTTTGCGCAATTACCGGGTGTACTTGCGCACTGCGCAAATTCACCCAATGTGAAACTGCGCAGTGCGCAAGTTCATCCTATGTATAAACTGTGCATAGAAAATCTAACCCCGATATGCTATGCAACTGCCGTGAATCTGCCCCAATCTTCTATGCAACTGCCCCAATCTGCTGTGCAATTGCAGTGAGGCTGCTGTGGAATTGCCGTGAGTCTACTGTGGAATTGCCGTGAGTCTGCTGTGGAATTGCCGTGAGTCTGCTGTGGAATTGCCGTGAGTCTGCTGTGGAATTGCCGTGAGTCTGCTGTGGAATTGCCGTGAGTCTGCTGTGGAATTGCCGTGAGTCTGCTGTGGAATTGCCGTGAGTCTGCTGTGGAATTGCCGTGAGTCTGCTGTGGAATTGCCGTGAGTCTGCTGTGGAATTGCCGTGAGTCTGCTGTGGAATTGCCGTGAGTCTGCTGTGGAATTGCCGTGAGTCTGCTGTGGAATTGCCGTGAGTCTGCTGTGGGATTGCCGTGAGTCTGCAGTGGAATTGCCCGGAGTCTGCAGTGGAATTGCCATGAGTCTGCTGTGGAATTGCCCGGAGTCTGCAGTGGAATTGCCATGAGTCTGCAGTGGAATTGCCATGAGTCTGCAGTGGAATTGCCATGAGTCTGCAGTGGAATTGCCATGAGTCTGCTGTGGAATTGCCCGGAGTCTGCTGTGGAATTGCCCGGAGTCTGCTGTGGAATTGCCCGGAGTCTGCAGTGGAATTGCCGTGAGTCTGCAGTGGAATTGCCGTGAGTCTGTTGTGCAATTGCCGTGAGTCTGCAGTGCAATTGCCGTGAGTCTGTTGTGCAATTGCCGTGAGTCTGCTGTGCAATTGCCGTGAGTCTGCTGTGCAATTGCCGTGAGTCTGCTGTGCAATTGCCGTGAGTCTGCTGTGCAATTGCCGTGAGTCTGCTGTGCAATTGCCGTGAGTCTGCTGTGCAATTGCACAGCAGTCTCACGGCAATTCCCAGAGTCGCAGTCGCATTCGCCATTCCAGCAGTCTCACGGCATTCGCGTCGAGTACTCTGCGTTGATACCACTGCTTATCTCTCTCTTTTCCTCCTCCTCCGTTGTTGTTGTTGAGAGAGATAAGCAGTGTATCAACGCAGAGTACTGGCCGTGAGACTGCTGTGGAATGGCCGTGAGACTGCTGTGGAATGGCCGTGAGACTGCTGTGGAATGGCCGTGAGACTGCTGTGGAATTGCCGTGAGGCTGCTGTGGAATTGCCGTGAGGCTGCTGTGGAATTGCCGTGAGGCTGCTGTGGAATTGCCGTGAGACTGCTGTGGAATTGCCGTGAGACTGCTGTGGAATTAACGTGAGACTGCTGTGGAATTAACGTGATATAGCTAGGAGTGCAATTGCCGTGAGTCTGCTGTGCAATTGCCGTGAGTCTGCTGTGCAATTGCCGTGAGTCTGCTGTGCAATTGCCGTGAGTCTGATGTGCAATTGCCGTGAGTCTGCTGTGCAATTGCCGTGAGTCTGCTGTGCAAGTGCCGTGAGTCTGCTGTGCAAGTGCCGTGAGTCTGCTGTGCAAGTGCCGTGAGTCTGCAGTGCAAGTGCCGTGAGTCTGCAGTGCAATTGCCGTGAGTCTGCTGTGCAATTGCCGTGAGTCTGCTGTGCAATTGCCGTGAGTCTGCTGTGCAATTGCCGTGAGTCTGCTGTGCAATTGCCGTGAGTCTGCTGTGCAATTGCCGTGAGTCTGCTGTGCAATTGCCGTGAGTCTGCTGTGCAATTGCCGTGAGTCTGCTGTGCAATTGCCGTGAGTCTGCTGTGCAATTGCCGTGAGTCTGCTGTGCAATTGCCATGAGTCTGCTGTGCAATTGCCGTGAGTCTGCTGTGCAATTGCCGTGAGTCTGCTGTGCAATTGCCGTGAGTCTGCTGTGCAATTGCCGTGAGTCTGCTGTGGAATTGCCGTGAGTCTGTTGTGCAATTGCCGTGAGACTGCTGTGGAATTGTCGTGAGACTGCTGTGGAATTGTCGTGAGACTGCTGTGGAATTGTCGTGAGACTGCTGTGGAATTGTCGTGAGACTGCTGTGGAATTGTCGTGAGACTGCTGTGGAATTGTCGTGAGACTGCTGTGGAATTGTCGTGAGACTGCTGTGGAATTGTCGTGAGACTGCTGTGGAATTGTCGTGAGACTGCTGTGGAATTGCCGTGAGACTGCTGTGGAATTGCCGTGAGACTGCTGTGGAATTGCCGTGAGACTGCTGTGGAATTGCCGTGAGACTGCTGTGGAATTGCCGTGAGACTGCTGTGGAATTGCCGTGAGACTGCTGTGGAATTGCCGTGAGACTGCTGTGGAATTGCCGTGAGACTGCTGTGGAATTGCCGTGAGACTGCTGTGGAATTGCCGTGAGACTGCTGTGGAATTGCCGTGAGACTGCTGTGGAATTGCCGTGAGACTGCTGTGGAATTGCCGTGAGACTGCTGTGGAATTAACGTGAGACTGCTGTGGAATTAACGTGAGACTGCTGTGGAATTAACGTGAGACTGCTGTGGAATTGCCGTGAGACTGCTGTGGAATTGCCGTGAGACTGCTGTGGAATTGCCGTGAGACTGCTGTGGAATTGCCGTGAGGCTGCTGTACAATTGCCGTGAAACTACTGTGGAATTGCCGTGATATAGGAGTATCGGGGATGAATATCACAAGTTTGTTAATGAATAAGAGCTCTTTAACTTTTTAATAAATGTGCGCAAGTCCACCCGTGAATTAAAATATTCCCAGGGTGATGTTGCGCATCTAGTATATTGGTTATATCTCAATAATTTATAAATATTATTAAAATCATCTTACATAACGTTAATCTGCAGTAAATTATGCGTATCCAACGTAAATTGCAATCAAATTGGAGCATATATATCAACACTACAGCATAGTTCGCGGAGATTCGATTCTAGTCCAAAATAATTATTTTGCCATAAAAAACATAGGTCTCTGTTCGAACACATAGTATCTATACTTAATCTCTTACGATTTTCGTGAAATTTATGCACTAGGGGGTTTAAGAGCTACTCTTTCCAATGGTGTTGTCAGATTTAAAATATTTTCACGCCTTCACCGTCAATTACCGATGCGCAACTTCACCCGGAATGTTGAAGTGCGCAAAGCTACCCGGTCTGACGCTAACTGGTCTCGAATCAAGTGGGTTTTAGGAATATATGAAACATGCATTTGACGACTACACGTGTCACATTCTATCAATTTTAGATGTTTTTAGTTTTCTTATCATCCGAGTATGTTCCCTCACAATAAATAAAAGTCCAATCTTTTGATACCTTCTTCTTGTTTCTAACCTCTGACGCATCAACGATAGATTTCCAAAACTGTTTTCCACTTACCTCATTTGGAGATGGTATATTTACTGACTGCTTATGTTTGTATACAATTTTGCTAGGGAAATAAGGATAATCCAAGAATAGTGAACACTTTATCGTTTTGATATTTTTAAATTTTATTTAATAAAAGCTTAAAATGTTGAATTATATACCTGGTTAAATGCAAAAACTATGATGAAAGTATCATAGCATATTTCTCATAATGAACACTGCTTAAAAGATCAAGAAAATTTGTATATGTAATCAAATAATTACACAGTTTAGGGTTGAGTTATGAATTATATCAACTTTTAACCCTACTCTTGTCATATAATTGATATAAAATCTCTAACATCAATTTACCCTTATTATTCATTGGCATGAAGTGAGTAAAAGAATGTATCCTTGGGAGGAGCACAAGCTACATTTGTGTCATGTGAGGGGGGGGAAGTAAGAGAGGATAGCTCTCTCTCGGTAAGTTGTGAAGAGAGAAACAAGGGTCAGTTGTGCAAAGTGTGAGAGGGTGTTACAAAGAAAAAAAAAAAGAAGGTACAGTGAGGGGTAAGAGCCACAAAGCATGCACTGGCGTGAAAATTTATCAGAGTAGCGAGAGATGTAGCTGCAGTGGAGGAGTAGACAGAGAAGAACAAGAAGTAGCTACCAAGACAGAAAATTTAATCACCAGAATAACACAGTTGTTCGTGGTGCCAACAACCAGGAAGAGAGAGAAGAGACTAGTTAGCATCTATGTATCACCCAGAGGGGAGGAGAGGGGGATAGATAGGAGTGCTGTGAAGGGTTCAACATGAACCACCAACTTTGCGAAATGCATGTATACGAGGACGCAATTGGCTGGTGTAGTGAATGGCAGAGGAGGACCTGATGATTCTTAATGTCAGAAGAGTGGCAAGTCACCCATATTTTGAGAAGTTGAAAATAAGGATGACATGGCATTGCTCTGGACATGAAAGTGGAAAGGAGTATGAATGGAAGGTAATCAATCGCCTGATCATCATTGTGAGATGGAAGATGAAGATAAAAGTGACACTGAAAAAGCTAATTAAGAGGGTTAAGATAGTGAAGAAGACAGATTGGGGGAAATGCAGAGAAGAGATGAGAAATTGAAGCTATATAAGAGAAGGTGAAGTTCAGGGAGATAGCGAAAAACATTAGGATGAATGACAGTGGAGATAAAGAGAGAAAGAAAAAGGCTTTGGAGAAAGATGTGATAGAACAGAGAGAAATAGACGAAGAAGTGCATGAGGGTGATTGGAGAAGATAGAGACGACGAGTTAAGAAATCATGTGCATTCAAACTTTGCCTGTTCAATCTGCAATGTACATTTATGTTTGAATGAGTATGAAATTGCTTCTATACCTACCACGATTCTCACTAAAAAAAATTTGAATACACAACACTTTATATCATTTTTCTGTTCTCTGAAATAAGATTGACTAATTTAAAATGTCTAAACTGTCCACTAATGCCATAAGATGACACATGTACTGGATTATTTAAATAAATTGTTCTTTTTTTATAATTTTGATTTTTTTTTTTCATTATTATTGTTTCAATTTAAATGGAGAATTATTTTATAGTATAGAGTCATACTTTATATCAGAACTTCTTTTTTCTGCATAGTATTGCATAGTCTTTCAGGTTTAATATACCTGCAGACCTCTAGCTATCATTTATATAATACAATGTATTTCACAATTATACCACATCAAATTGCTGATTCCTTTAGTTTTTCCATAAAATCAAAGTGTGCGGATAATTATTACAGATAGCTATCCAGTCTGACTCTAGCTATTATAGCTATAGCAAAGAATGGAATCTGGCAGAGATAGATTTGTAAGATGTCATTAATATTCTTTATATACCATGATCTTCTCAATAAAAAGTGTAGTACATCATTTTACAATTATTCGTTGATAATTTTACTCCAAAGATTGATATGCCTGATATTCACTCACTTTGAGTCTATGTTAAGAGAATACGCAATGTTTAGTGTCATGCAATAGATTCAATTTTGTGGTGATCATCCAATTTATCATCAGCAATGGATTTACAGGAGATGGTGAGAAGAGGTCGCAGAGTTCTTGATGGAAACTATTCGTGAGTCAAAGTTACAATTTACTGCTCTTGTATCAAGTACTTTGATTATATTTTGTAAAGTTTGATGCACCGTTAATTAGCAGAGCTCTCATATTCTCAGACCCCGCAAGCTTCTACTCTGTATGTTGGTCGGTGTTGTTCTGCTGTTGTACCTTGGACCCTACATCATACGGATACTCTTTGGATACAGAACATTCCCTCTGTTGTCAGGTAGATATTTCTAATGAGATTTTATATCTTGACAAATGATATGAATTATTTGGTCAGTTTCTCATATTAGAAAAATATATATAGCTAACTAGCTACTATATATAATTATTATTTTATTTGTCATTAATACCAATTGAAATATAAGTTAAATAACAATTATTATATCGTTCTTTCTTATATGACTTAGGATGTGAAACAGATCAATAGCTAATTCATATCTGACCCTATATCATCACTTTTCTTTCCACAGATTCTGCTCGCCACAGCCTAACATCTAGAATATCCGGCTTCAAGTCTGCTGTGAGTCGCCTTGATGCTCACATTCTCTACACTCATCCCAAGGTGGAGAGACATGAAGATCAGCTGCACCATCACTCTGGTATTTTTATATTAATAATGTTAGCTGAGTTTTGATGAGTGATTCTATTTACCTAACTGGAGACTAGCGTCCTTACAAAATGTGAAAAACTGCAAAATGACAAACCATGTGTGTTATATAATATATAAATAAATTATGCACACACCTTGTAATATTATCACTGCATTACATATGTACAACTGAGAAGGTAGCTATGGGCCCCAAATTAGGAACCATGGAGATACAAGGATCACTGTAGCTATTTTATTTTTGATCATTTCTTTAAAATGATCGTGTATTATTTCCTCTTGTATATTCAAAATATGAATTTAAATATTGAAAAATGGTAACTAGCTACCTTGAAGCCAATTTTATTTTCTAGATAGTCCTGTGTTGACAAACATGACCAAAGCAATTCATTTTATAATAACTTTTTTTTCTTTGAACAAATTTTCTCCAATCTCTCATTTAGTGAATTGATTTGTTTTTCAGATGATGAAGAGCTCCTCTCTATGCCTCTACAAAGCTTTGCCCCGTATGTTGGTAACGGCTACATCGGCTCTTGGCTTTACCAAGAGAATGCCTTTGGACTGACACGCAACAGCGGCAGCTCCCTCTACATCAAACAGGGACGTAATCTTAACCAGTCCATCCCTTTTGATCCCATCCTCTCAGTGACAGTTGATGGAGGGGTGCTGCATCAGGCCATAGTCAGTCACTACACTATGGCCACTATCACCAAACTGCAGGCCTGGGAGGTTGTGTCCCTCCAGGAGAATCACCGTAAGGCAGGTTCTGTTGATATCGGTTCTGGTGCTGAAGGAGTAGTTGAGGTCACTCATCGCATTTATGCTCACAGGTAATAAGAAGGAAATTTGGAGTCTGGTATCACTGTATAATTAATAAATTGGGTGAAATAATAAGCTTGACAATGATGTTCCCGAAAACATATCACGAAAATATTATAAACTGAGAGAATTGAGAAACATAGAATTCTTTTTAAACCAGTGGTAGCTATATATATAGCTTGTAGTGTTTGACACCATCTTGTTTTGATTATGATATTCCCAAGATCTATTATTTTAAAAGAATATAGTCACAACTCAAGTTATTAGCTAGCTATATTTTTAATTGTTCCGTTTCTTATTTCTTTTTGAATATTATTTTCTAATATTTGGAATAAATATTGCAAACTATATCTAGCTACAGTGTAAAGTAGTTCTTCTTTTCTAGCTGTAGCTGAAATATTATACCAAGTATCTATGCTACAAGCACAAATAAGAATTTGTTTTATTTTTGTATATCTCTTAATATTAAACATGGCTTTTCCTCAGAATGTGCTAGCTAACTAAAACATTCATAGAACCTACTTCTCTTTCTTAGCTCTCACATTAAAATGACACTAATAGAACATTTGTTCAATTACATTAGAGCTAATTTAATGTCATTTTAGGCTTAAATGCTCATTAATTTTTAAGAAAAAGAAAAGCGTGACCCGCATGGTAGCTATATAATACCCCGCATGGTATATAATTATACCACCACATAATTAATATGATCCCTACCTAGCTATTGATTATGTGATGAATTTTTACAGGTAGCTAATGTTGATTAATGTTTGATAATTGTAAATTTTATCTTAACTGTTTATATGAATCTAATTCAATTTAATAAGTCTAGGCTTCCCAACAAACTTTTATGAATTTTTGCTATAGCTACAGCCTACAGGCAATTTTAATGTTTGATAATTGCAAGTTTCATCCTAACTATTTATATGAATCCTATTCAAAATTATTAAATCTGGCCTTTCCTAGGAATTATTTACTCGTCTTTGATTCTTTGTACACTTTTTTCTCTATCTTTTACTTGCCAAACTCTTGTTTATTTCCTGACTTAGTTTCAACTTTCAACATAAGATGCTATTCTGTTTGTACTATAATGCCCTGTTATTCTTCAGGACAATCCCCTCCTTGCTGGTGCAGGACATTTTGGTGTCCAACTCCAACCCCTCGACTGTTTACATTCGCATCGATAAGATTGGTGCTCAGTCGTGGCGTAAATCTTCGGTGGACTCTTTCACGGTGAAAACCAGCTCTGCTGATGACACCAAGAAACAAAAAACTTACAACACTTTCACAGGTAGGTCAACTGTTGCACCAACAATAAAAGGATTAGCTATATGTAAAGACTCAGTAGCTATGTGCTTTGAGATGCAGCTACGATATGATATGATGACAACTCGAGTCATGTAGCTACTAAAGTAGAAAATTAAAGTATTATAATAGCTACATAGCTATATATTAAATAGGCGAGAAGCTTGTTTGAAAATCTATAGCTATGCCATTGAATTTTTATTTAATAGTTTTGTAGTTATCGTCTAGCTAATTTTAATTTCAGCAAATTGTAATTGAAATATCTACTAACAGGTCAATTTAAAAACTTATTTCATTTCATTGTTATCTTTTGCTAATTCTTGTTTTATATCATGTAGCTAACTCCTCTGTCATATCTCCTAACTCCTCTGTCATATCTCCTAACTCCTCTGTCATATCTCCTAACTCCTCTGTCATATCTCCTAACTCCTCTGTCATATCTCCTAACTCCTCTGTCATATCTCCTAACTCCTCTGTCATATCTCCTAACTCCTCTGTCATATCTCCTAACTCCTCTGTCATATCTCCTAACTCCTCTGTCATATCTCCTAACTCCTCTGTCATATCTCCTAACTCCTCTGTCATATCTCCTAACTCCTCTGTTTTCTCCTCAGGCACCATCCCTGCACCAGTTCTCCTACAGCATCACCACGCGCAGGCCTCCTCCAATGTGATAGTAATATCTGTAGCTACACAAGACTTCCCTAAGTTGGTTGAGGTAATAATAGTTTCACTAGTATAGAATAGGCACAGCTGTTAGGTTGTCTATCAATTCAAACATGAGGCTCACATACATTTGATAATTGCATTAGAAAGTAGCTTGCTAATCTCGATCACTAAAAAGTGGTCATTTTAGGACTTTAATTTTTTTGAGAAGCATAATGGACCATATTAGCTCCTGCGCTTCAAAGGCCTCCTACTTTATCAGAAAATTTGTCCACTATACGGGGTAGTTCTCTTATTCAGGACTCTACATTCACTATAGAGGCCCCCTCGGGGCAGTTTGAGAGTGGAGGCACCTCTCAAACTGTTAAGGAGTTTCGCCTCATAGTTGGTGTGGGGGTGGCACTACCTTATACCTGATAATTTGCAACCTCCATGTGGTGTGCACTGGCTAAAGAGCTCCTTCTGTCTGCCTACCCTCTCCTACTGGAGCTGGGATAGATTTTGTGTATTTTAAGAAATACTCCCCCACCTGGGTTATCCAAACTAGGAGACTCGACACCTCCTAGCGGTATTCATTAGCAAAGGCATAGGCCACGCTTTGCCCTGATTGGGTAGGACCACTCCTATTGTCATTACTTATTTTCATACTTTTTCATTACAGTTTATATTCTTCTTGAAGTAGGTTTGGGCCCCTTCTCCAACGAATTATTAAAGATGGTCAGAATGTCACGCGCCCCAATATACCATGGATTCTTCCTCAAGGAAATATATCAAAGACTCTGAATTATTAAATGAAGATATCACTGAACCCTCAGTTAGACCAAAGACTAATAACAGAAATGTATCTGTTCGAAATAAGGAAAAGAATACTAACTATGAAAATACGAGTAACACTAGAGAAAACTTTAATAATCTTTTTTCTGGAAACAGAACAGATAAGTTCTTCTTAATTGAAGGAAAGAACCAAGAAAATTTATCGACAATTGATACTATTGCAGCTTTTCAAGAAATAAAGACCTTATTGAACGGAGAACTGAGGAAAATAAATGAAAGAAAAGATGGTAGCCTTACTATAGTCGTGGATAGATGAACTAGAAACCCTGAAATCCTTGGCGGGCGTAGGGGTGATATGTCGTAAGGATGATAAACTCAATCAGACCCAGGGAACCATACGGTATGAAAACCATCCTGGATACTCGATTGATAAACTAAAAAGAACTTTGACGTCACAAGGCGTTACAAACATATACCAGACTACAAGAAGAAACCCTCAGACCAAAGCTGTTGAAAATACTCCGATATATATTCTAACTTTCAATTCAACCAGACTGCCCCCAAGAATAAACATTGGCTGGACCAGCTGCCAAGTAAAATTATATATCCCCAGACCAAGACGCTGCTTTAAATGCCAGCGCTATGGCCACAGCTCTATAAAATGTAGAGCTGATGTGGAAATCTGTGCAATTTGTTCTGGACCTAAACATGATGAAAGTTGTCAAAGCGATCCAAAATGCTCAAACTGCAGTGGAAGTCACCCTTCCTTCCACCGTAAATGTCCAGTGTACATAAAAGAACAAGAAATCCAAGCGCTTAAAGCAAATAACCATATTACCTATGCTGAAGCTAAACGTGAAATAAATAGTAGATCCATAAATCCAAATATGAGCTACAAACAAGCTGTAATAGCCAGTACCCAAAACTCGACACAACAAAATACAAATGAAAAGAATAGAAATACAAGTACCTCTATCAACCAATCTCAACCCATTAAACCAACACCTTCCACTCAGGAGAAGGCTCCAGTACATCCAAAGGCAAGCAATAAACTAAATGAAACTCCAAGCAGTTCAAAACCTGTTTATTACCAAACAAATCCTGAATATAGAAGAAAACCATCTGATCAGTATGAAACAACAATAGAGCAGCCTAACAGAGGCCGACTAAATCTAATAGACCAATCTACGAAAAACAACCTCAAGATAATAAGATCTTTGAGTGACTCTAGACGTCATAATGATGAACTAGATCCAGATGACGAACGAGCCACGAAACGAAACGTAAAAGCCAATCAATACCCTATCACACTCAATATTCCTCAGAATCTTCCAAGTAAATCAAATACCAAACAAATGAATGATGCACGCTGCACCTAAGTATAATGTCTATTCTCCAATGGAATATATGCGGATATTTCAGAAAATATGAAGACCTCAGAAAACTCCTATCAATAGAAGCACCCATATGTGTGTGCTTACAGGAGACCATGCTTGGAAACCGCAATCCAAAGCCTCCCACGGGGTACTCTTTTATATCGTGCCCTGTGGCTGCTGAGGCGGTACCTGGGCAGGGTCTGGCCTTCCTTGTGAGCTCAAGTACTGGTATAACCCACTACATATCAGAACCAACCTGCAGGCCCATGCAATCCAAGTCAATCTTGGTGAACTTGTAACTATTTGTTATATATATGTCAGCCCTCAACAAAATTTAAATAGAAACTCCCTCGATATGCTAATCCAACAGCTCCCTGAACCTTACATCCTACTAGGAGATTTCAATTCCAAACACCCTCTCTGGGGAGACGACAACACTGACCGAAGAGGAACAACTGTAGAAAATTTCATAACTGAAAATAATATATCAATATTGAATGATGGATCCCAAACCCACTTCCACTCACAAACCTGCACCCTACATGCAGTAGATCTTTCACTATGCACACCAGACATCACAATTAGCTACACATGGAGGACTGTTGATGACCTCTATGGTAGCGACCATTATCCAATTATGATTGAACCAATAAACAGCAACAGAAACTCTACAAGGCCAATACAATTCAATACAAAACGAGCGAGATGGTCAGAATTCCAAAGGAATACTGCCTATTTTGAAAATAACAGTCAACTACCTGTTGATCAACGCTATAGTAAATTAATCGATCATATTCGAAATGCAGCAAACCATTCGATTCCAAAATGTGGCATAGGAACAATCTCCAGCCCTGTACCATGGTGGACACTCGAGTGCACTCAGTTGTGCTCAGAACGGAAACGAGCTCTCCGTAGATATCAGAGAACTCAACTAAATGCTGATAAAATTCTGTATCACAGAGCACGCGCTAAGGCTCAAAAAACTATTAAGAAAATAAGGAAAGATTCATGGAAGGATTACATATCCACTATAAATGTGAATACACCTATGTCCAAAATCTGGTCTAGAATACGCAAGATCTCTGGGAAATATCCATCAAACCATCCACCGTGCCTCAAAATTAATGACCAATTAATCTCAAATTCCCAACAAGTTAGCCACCTCCTAGCACAACATTATTCAAAAGTGAGTAGTTGTACTTACTACTCCGATCACTTTAATAGAACCAAAACAGCAGAAGAACAAAAACGCCTTGATTTCACCCCCAGGATGATAGAAGACTACAACGCCCCTTTCACCAAAGGTGAAATAACAAGAGCCCTGAGATCTTGTACTGATTCAGCACCAGGAGAGGATCTCATTACCTACTCAATGCTAAGACACCTTCACCCATCCTGCCTCGACGAGCTGATAAACTTGATAAATTCAGCCTGGCAAGAGGGGAGCTTTCCTACAGCTTGGAGGAACGCGGTTGTTCTTTCCTTTCTGAAGCCTGGTAAGGACCCAACACAGTTGACTAGCTATAGACCAATAGCTCTAACCAGCTCAATATGTAAAATGCTCGAGAAAGCTGTCAATATAAGACTCGTACGGACCCTTGAAAGTAAACGCGTACTGTCAGATCTACAGTTTGGTTTCAGAAGATGCAGGTCAACAACAGACAACCTTCTTAAAATCCAAACTGATATAATGGACTCCTTCTCCCGAAAAGACAGCACGGTGGCGGTATTCTTTGATCTTGAGAAAGCTTACGATACCACGTGGCGATACGGTATTCTTAGGTCGTTACATGAGGCTGGATTAAGAGGCCCCCCTTGCATGGTTTATTGAAAATTTCTTATCTGAAAGAAAATTCAAAACAAGTATAGGAAATAATTATTCAGACTATCATAATCAAGAACAAGGAGTACCACAAGGGAGCGTTTTAAGCTGCTCTCTTTTCATTGTTGCTATAAATAAAATTCTGCAAAACCTTCCACAGTATGTGAAAGGCATGCTCTATGTAGATGACTTAGTCATTTACAGCTCATCTCACCATATTCCTTCAATTGAACGACGCCTTCAATCAGCCATTTCCAAAATAGAAACACGGGTAAACAAACATGGCTTTCGTTTTTCACAACAGAAGACTATTGCAGTACACTTTCATCGAAAACGTGGTCTGCAACAAGAACCTTCACTCACTCTATATAATAGACCTATTTTATTTAAAACCTCTGTAAGATATCTTGGCCTCATTCTGGACGAAAGATTAAGATGGAAGGAACATATAATGAGCATTAAAACCACAGCACTCAAATCTCTAGATATTTTGAAAAGTCTCTCCAGAACAAAATATGGTGGTGACCGCACCACCTTATTGAGACTTTATAGATCCCTAATCAGATCTAAACTTGATTATGGCTGTTTCATTTACTGGACAGCCAGCGATCATGTATTGAAGAAACTCGATCCAGTCCACAATGCAGGTATTAGACTCTGTATAGGTGCTTTTAAATCATCTCCAATACAGAGTCTATACGCTGAAAGCAGCGAACCAAGTCTTTACTATAGACGCATTCAACTTGCTCTACAATACTACGTCAGATGTAAACAAAATATTAACCATAACATAATTGAACCTATTCCCCGTGAAGTTGATACTCCCAATAGAAAATCAGATACTAAAACATACTGTGATCGAATTAATACTTTCATTGAGACAGCTATGAACTTCCCTAACCTGGATATCATTGAAGCCACAAATATGAATGACAAAATCTGGTTGGTCCCGGATGTTGTATGTAGTGGCTTCGATCCACCAAATAAAGGGCGAACTCCTCCAAATGTCTTGAAGAATATGTTCATAGACCACGTAAGACATGACCATAGCAATACTCTCCAAATATTCACTGACGGATCCAAAACCGAAAATGGGGTGGGATACGGTGTCCACACCAATAACAGAAACTATGGACAAAAACTGTCGATACATTCAAGTATCTTCACTGCGGAACTGATGTCCCTGTTGAAGGCTGTGAGGCTGGTAAGTGAGGCAGATGTAGCAAGATCTGTAATCTTCTCTGACTCACAGAGTGCCATCATGTCTATACAGGCCTTCAATAGTAGCCACCCTATCATATGTGAGATTATGGCATATGTTATTATGATAACTGTTAATCAGGGAAGAAGATTAGGTTTCTGTTGGGTCCCAAGCCACGTGGGAGTGGATGGGAACGAGGAGGCAGACCGGGTTGCCCGCCAAAAAGCAGATGGAGGGGATAGAGTCCGGAACCCCAAAACTTTTTACAAAGACTTCTTTCCAATAATCAGAATTACCATTTCCCAGAAATGGGAGATGGAGTGGCGGGGTATTGGAAACAACAAACTGAGACAAGTTAAGGATAATACAAAGCCATGGAAGTTGTGCACATACAGAAACAGAAACACAGAAACCACACTATGCCGTCTAAGAATTGGTCACACCCTTTTCTCCCATGGTCATCACATGGAACACAGACCCCCTCCATACTGTGAGGACTGCATTGTCCCCCTCACAGTAAAACATCTACTTGCAGAATGCCCCTCACACCAAGATCTAAGAAATAGACTATTCCCACAAACCCGGAACAACAATGACTCTGCCCTGACTCTGAAACAGATGATTGGTGAGAACGATTTCTCTCCCAATATTACAGCTCTACTACAATACCTACACCAACTTAACATGCGAAACTCCATATAATAACCTCTAATTTTGATTAAGAATTTCGGTGCGATATAGATCCGCTGATCTGAAGCGCTAGAAAGCCAAAATATAAAATATAAATCACTATAGAGGAGTTCAACTGTAGCTCCATTTCCTCTCACTACTCCATTTTCTCTCCAGGTTGGTCCCCACAAATCGCACACATTCCACATCCTGACTGCGGTTAACTACAGTACTCCCATCCCCCAAAGCAAAGCCAACGCCATGGAGAACACCTGCAGAGAAGCTGTCATGGAGACTATCAGATCAGCGACTAAGGGCTCCTACAAGGCAATGTCCACTAGTCACACTGAGGCCTGGGGTGCCCTCTGGAGGTCAGGCCTCAGCATGGTCACCTCTCGGGCTGAGGGCGCGGTCAATGGTGACCTCATTAACGCCACCCTCTACAACGTACTGAGTCAAGTGCGTGCACCTCTTCAGGAAGTTACCACCAGTGACTCTGAGTGGAGTCAACTTAACAACTACCTCTCACCTTCTGGTTAGTGAAAATAGTATCATACCTTCGTCAGGTTGCTGTAGGGTAACATATGACATGTCAAACTTTGCGATTTAATAAGGGAAAAGAATAGAATTTAACATTTTAACAAGCTATTCTTCCAATTGGTAACCATGATACCTGCAGGTATCCTGGTTACCAATTGATAGCTACATGCTGGTACCTACAATGGCTACCAATTAAAATACCCAGTTACAATGTCAAATTATATTGTTTATTTGTTTTCTTGTTTAATTGAAAAATTTGACGTATCCGATGGCCATAATTCGTATCTTATCCTATATTGAACATGGCTACGAGATAACAGCATTTCCTGTCAATTATTGTCTAGATTCCTGCATGTGATATCACAAACTGTACAGACACATAGCTAGTCCAAAGAATAGAGAAAGAGCTATATCACCATTTTACAAACATTGTGAGGTTGCTACCTTTGATGGAAACTTTGGGAAGCTTCTATTGTGACAACACTCAAATTTTTCGTAATTCGAAGAAATTTTGACTGAGCAAACTCAAATTGATGAGAAGCGTGAAAATACCCACTTCTTATAGCTAGTAAGATGAAATGGTAGCAAAACTACATCAAATCGTAATAGAAATTAGAGATGGCGTGTAATAATGATATAAAATTTCCTTATCCTGTAGAGCATTAGCTACTACACACTTCTTTTTTTATTAAGCTAATCAGATATTTATTTTATTTGCATTTGTATCCTGTTAATACAATAGTGAGTTCAGATTATGTCTACCCTAGTTAAAGCTTAACACTAATACCACTAGTTACCCCTGTACATTCATTCGTTAATTTTTAGTAAGTAGCTAAACCAGTGTAGAAAAAGTAGCTAGTATTTGCGTAGCTATATTCATTTCTGTGTTTTGAGTGTAGCTATGTTTATATTCATTATGTAGCTATCTTCTGTTCTACCAGTTTCTGATAAAGTTTGTTATTATTATTGCAGGGTAACTCAACCTTATAGCTACATATCTTCATTTTTTATAGCTATATATATATGTTTAATATCATTTTCCTTCTGTTCCATTAGTTTCTGAATGACGTTTCTTATTTCAGGCAGTGAGGGTTGTTACCAGGGCCACTTCACCCTGCAGGCCCCCAAACTGTGGTCCCACCTCTCCACCCCCAATGACGTGAACAGCATCGTCAGCAAGTGGCTGATGACACTGGAGTTGCAAGGCTGCCACAATCTGGTCAGAGCTGGAGCAGATGGAGTGATCCAAGCCATGCTCCTCAGTTTTGGAGCAATATGCTTCAGAAACCTCCATCTGGAGTTCAACACCCAGGCCGGGGACCTACACAGAGATCTAACCTTCAGGGGGTTGAGTCTTGGTGTTGATGCCAAGTTGAATCTTACGGTTGAGGTACAGGATCACGATTTGAAGCCTGTGTTGTGGGTCACTATGGAAGGCTCCAATGCAGTCAGGGAGGAGAATGAGATGCTATTAATGCAGCCTTATATCCACTCTAAATATCTTGAGAAGATTAAAGGTGAGGGGAAGGGGGCAACTTTGTACAACACTAGAAATATAGCTTATTAGTAAATCGTGTGAATTACTCCGTCAAATAACTACTAATAGCTATATATACTAGCTATTGTGTTATGCAGTATCTAGTAGCTTTGCTTTAATGAAGATTTCTGATACTGTTTTTCATATCTATGGGAGATAATAGCCGTAGCATTATTCCATTTCAATAAGTAGCTAGCTCCCTTTTTACACATGTCCACAGTTATTCTCCATTTGTCTTTTTAGGCAATACAAGCAAAGACTCTAGCTCTGGACTGAGTTTCTATGCCTGTGATGGGGGGTGTCTGGACCCCCCCATCAAACTCGGGGGAGAGCCTTCTCAGTTCCCAGTGAAACTCACTGACCCTCAGACCGCTGTGCTGTACATCACCTCAGACAGGGAACACATGGAGCAACTGAAGGACACCATTCATGTCAGGGAGGTGAACATAGGTGAGTAGGGGGTGGAGAGAGTGTTTTCGCAGAGGAAAAGGAGATTTTGGAGAGCAAGGGTCTCTTCGGGGAGGAGAGGGTCTCTTCGGGGAGGAGAGGGTCTCGCGTAGAAAGATGGTGTCTTGCCGGGGATCATAAATTGAACACTTCAATCCTAATTAGTAGAATAATTGGAAATGAAATCAAAGTTTCAATTAAAAATAGCTATTTATAAACATTAACACATTTTGCGAAGAGTTAGATATAGCTATATATTGAGAAAATATTCTTGGGAGAAACTCACTGTAGTGTCGGGAGCTTTATTTTTAAGACCAAATTTTTCATCTGTATCCCACACCACGCAGTGCATTGTTAACAGATTGATACTAGTTTAATGCTCTAAACTAAAGTAATCACACCCTACCCGTGTGTTCCCCAGCTCCTGGACACCAGCAGAGTGTGATAGCACTGCACAGACACGGGCACAGGTGGGGCAGACTGCCAGTTCTCTTCTGGTTCACCATCGCACTGCTCATAGTCATCTTCCACCTGTTCCTCCTGAAGCTGGTGGCTAATGAGTACTGCGGCACTGATTCGAGGATAAGGTACAGGTAAGTGTGATACCACTGCACTCTGCACCAATGTAGCTACCTACTCTGCACCAATATAGCTACCTACTCTGCACCGTGGTACCCAGTACCTACCATCACATAGTACCTACCTACTATCATTAGCTATAGAACCTACCTACCTACCTACCTACTATCGCCACAGTAGCTACCTACCATCATTAGAGTAGATACCTACTCTGCTCCACCGTACTTTCTCTTACCATAGTAACACTGTTTTGCAGTCATTTCATTTTCTATCATCGACTAATTCAACTGACAATTTTCTAATATTATAACCTAGGAAATAGCTACTCGAATGTGTTTTAGAATAGAATTTTTTTTTAAATATTATAGCTGTTCCTCTATCAGCTTTAATAGTTATTCTAATGTGACTTCTTCTTTGATTACCTGTAATTATGATCCTAAAACACTGAAATTAACACACTTGATTTTCAGTTTTTAACTGCTGATAAACTTTCTTAGCAACCAAGAGTAACAAGAGGTTAGTGTCTCTAGCTAATTAATATTGGGGAGAAGTGTTGAAGAACTAAATCAAGCTTCTGATCCTTAATGCGTGTCGATTCACTCCTAAAAGTGTGTTTAAAGATTTGAAATTACTCATCTACTCATAGAAGTGTGATCTGATTGTCCATCTAGCTACACACTGATGTGCTTTCTAATGGCTCATTCTTTCATAGAAGTGTGTTAAAATTGCAGTAACTCGCAAGAGTGTGTTAAAATTACACTAACTCGCAAGAGTGTGTTAAAATTACACTAACTCGCAAGAGTGTGTTAAAATTACACTAACTCGCAAGAGTGTGTTAAAATTACACTAACTCGCAAGAGTGTGTTAAAATTACACTAACTCGCAAGAGTGTGTTAAAATTGATAATTGTGTGTAAGTAGTATCTACAGCTAGTATCTACATTGTCGGGTTAAATGATGGCTTCTTAGTCTCTATTCTTGTATTAATAATCTGATCACAGTCTATTGATAGCTACACTATAATGACACGAGCAGTAGAATTTTATTTAATAGATACAGCAGATGGTATAGTAAGATTAGACCAGTCTCTGAGTACTTCACTCAACTGATTAACTGAACTACTGACTCTAAATGACTGAACCCTACTATCAACTACACATTATGTCTAATATTTACTTATATAGCTAGCTACTATGAGTTCTCCACTGGAACTCTCATTAGCCGGCTACATCTTGAGTGGCTCAACTAAATCTCATAGGTTCACAAACCACAAGAATCTTTAAATCATTAAGTGCTAATTGGCTCGCATAGAAATAGGTTCATTTATTATTATTAGAATTTCCAAGCTGTGTTTACACATCAATAAAACTTTTATTACTCCGAGAGAAAGATACCTAGACTCAAAGGCAGGTAGACATATTCCATTATTTTTATGACTAATTTCACATGTAGCTAAGATTTTCTAATATAATTTTATCTAATTCTGAATGCTACAAAATTTACACTAAATTGCAGACGTGTGTTAAAATTTCTCTTACTCGTAGAAATGTCACCCACGTTACGCTTTAATAGAAAGAAATTTCGTCTCTTTACAGCTATTAAATACTGTTTTAAAAAAGTATAGCTATTAGCTAATTAAGAACAACTATTTTAGTTTAAAATGAAATTATTTCAAAAACCATTTATACAGATATTTATAATAGCTATAGCTAACTATATTTTAGTATACTTTTCACAACATTAATTTATTCACGTGTCTCCACTTTTTTTCAATATTTCACTATAATCGTTTGCTCATTAGCCAACACCTTCAGTTTATTGGTCTCTTTTTTTCAATTATCACGCTTGAAATTCTGACTGCATGTGATTCAATATATGGAGAAAATCCAGTTGCTTGAGATGAAATGTGTGTAGCTACTATTTGTGTTTTGTGACGTCAGAGTAAGAAGGTATAAACACTGTAGCTATTAACTTCTCATGATCAAACCTAGTCAAAATGTTAAATAATGAAGATTTAGCTGCTAGCTATATCATCAAATACTAATCCAATTTTAATGTGCAAATCCAGTTGTCCAATATTTTATTCACTAGAAAAACAAACTAGTTCGGTATTTTCCTTTTTCAAACCTGCTAGGATATATGACTCGTTTGGTGGAGGTACTAGGGTCCAAGCCACATTTTGTAAGTTGTTCAGAGGCATCCAAATTTTTAGATTTATTTTGGAGGTTGAGCATAACGGATGATTTAGCTAAGTACTTTTTCTTATCTTTGAATACTCTAGATTTTATTTTGGTTAGCTACAACAAAGTTATATGTTAAGCCTCTTCCTCCACTTAACGTGTCACATGTGCTCATGCAAGCCTTTGTAGTCAAATAATATAATTCCATATTTTTCTCGCTTTCGTCTCTTTCTAATTTTTTTCTATCATTTAGCAGGAGGCGAAAGTTCATGTGAAAGAAATGGAAAATTGTGTCTGTTCGAAGCATAGCTCACCTACCTATCTCCTTTGAATGGAACTAACGCCTACCTATCTCCTTTGAGTGTAACTAACGCCTACCTATCTCCTTTGAGTGTAACTAACGCCTACCTATCTCCTTTGAATGGAACTAACGCCTACCTATCTCCTTTGAGTGTAACTAACGCCTACCTATCTCCTTTGAGTGTAACTA
This sequence comes from Caprella mutica, assembly GCA_947561585.1. Taxonomy (NCBI): domain Eukaryota; kingdom Metazoa; phylum Arthropoda; class Malacostraca; order Amphipoda; family Caprellidae; genus Caprella; species Caprella mutica. The sequence continues at coordinate 29,964 of CANNZV010001394.1, read as the reverse complement.
ACGCCTACCTATCTCCTTTGAATGGAACTAACGCCTACCTATCTCCTTTGAGTGTAACTAACGCCTACCTATCTCCTTTGAGTGTAACTAACGCCTACCTATCTCCTTTGAGTGTAACTAACGCCTACCTATCTCCTTTGAGTGTAACTAACGCCTACCTATCTCCTTTGAGTGTAACTAACGCCTACCTATCTCCTTTGAGTGTAACTAACGCCTACCTATCTCCTATGAGTGTAACTAACGCCTACCTATCTCCTTTGAATGGAACTAACGCCTACCTATCTCCTTTGAATGGAACTAACGCCTACCTATCTCCTTTGAATGGAACTAACGCTTACCTATCTCCTTTGAATGGAACTAACGCCTACCTATCTCCTTTGAATGGAACTAACGCCTACCTATCTCCTTTGAATGGAACTAACGCCTACCTATCTCATTTGAGTGTAACTAACGCTTACCTATCTCATTTGAGTGTAACTAACGCTTACCTATCTCCTTTGAGTGTAACTAACGCCTACCTATCTTCTTTGAGTGTAACTAATAACGCCTACCTATCTTCTTTGAGTGTAACTAACGCCTACCTATCTTCTTTCAGTGTAACTAACGCCTACCTATCTCATTTGAGTGTAACTAACGCTTACCTATCTCATTTGAGTGTAACTAACGCTTACCTATCTCCTTTGAGTGTAACTAACGCCTACCTATCTTCTTTGAGTGTAACTAATAACGCCTACCTATCTTCTTTCAGTGTAACTAACGCCTACCTATCACCTTTGAATGGAACTAACGCCTACCTATCTCCTTTGAGTGTAACTAACGCCTACCTATCTCCTTTGAGTGTAACTAACGCCTACCTATCTCCTTTGAGTGTAACTAACGCCTACCTATCTCCTTTGAGTGTAACTAACGCCTACCTATCTCCTTTGAGTGTAACTAACGCCTACCTATCTCCTTTGAATGGAACTAACGCCTACCTATCTTCTTTCAGTGTAACTAACGCCTACCTATCTCATTTGAGTGTAACTAACGCTTACCTATCTCATTTGAGTGTAACTAACGCTTACCTATCTCCTTTGAGTGTAACTAACGCCTACCTATCTTCTTTGAGTGTAACTAATAACGCCTACCTATCTTCTTTGAGTGTAACTAACGCCTACCTATCTCATTTGAGTGTAACTAACGCCTACCTATCTCATTTGAGTGTAACTAACGCCTACCTATCTCCTTTGAGTGTAACTAACGCCTACCTATCTCCTTTGAGTGTAACTAACGCCTACCTATCTCCTTTGAGTGTAACTAACGCCTACCTATCTCCTTTGAGTGTAACTAACGCCTACCTATCTCCTTTGAGTGTAACTAACGCCTACCTATCTCCTTTGAGTGTAACTAACGCCTACCTATCTCCTTTGAATGGAACTAACGCCTACCTATCTTCTTTGAGTGTAACTAACGCCTACCTATCTTCTTTCAGTGTAACTAACGCCTACCTATCTCATTTGAGTGTAACTAACGCTTACCTATCTCATTTGAGTGTAACTAACGCTTACCTATCTCCTTTGAGTGTAACTAACGCCTACCTATCTTCTTTGAGTGTAACTAATAACGCCTACCTATCTTCTTTGAGTGTAACTAACGCCTACCTATCTCATTTGAGTGTAACTAACGCCTACCTATCTCCTTTGAGTGTAACTAACGCCTACCTATCTCCTTTGAGTGTAACTAACGCCTACCTATCTCATTTGAGTGTAACTAACGCTTACCTATCTCTTTTGAGTGTAACTAACGCTTACCTATCTCTTATGAGTGTAACTAACGCTTACCTTTCTCTTATGAATGTAACTAACTAACCTTTTTCTCTTCCATCCGTAAATCAAATACCTACATGAGTGTCTGCAACGTTATATCACCTGTGAAAAGTTTCAATATCTGTGTGTCTTCTTTTTCGAAGTCCCTTCTTTTTTGTTTTCGCGTTTGAAATTCTTCTGCTGACAGTATAATAATGTGTTAAAAAACTTAATAAATATTCTGTTATATATGTTCGTATAAAAAAAGTTTTTGAATTAATTTTATTAATTCTTTTTCAGGAAATTTTCGGACTTCTAAGCAGAAGAAGCTTCATGATCAAAAATTAGTGATGTATTTTCTAAAAAGAACATCTGATCTATGTGCATCTAAAGGCTTCTGTTTGTATTGAAAGTGCTGAAAATATTAGTGATCTATGTACATAGAAACACTGTAGCTAGTGCTGTAGCTACTGTTTGAGTGACAAAAACTTCTATAAACCTATAAGTGACTCAGAAAAAAACAAAGTGATCTATGTGCTTTACCATCGAAAAGAGATACTTTAATAACAGATCACTTCTCTCTTTTATTTAATAATAAAAGAGAGAAGTGATCTATCTGCTGCAAATAGAGCTACTTAACTAACTGATGTAAATAGCCCCTTACTGTTTTTTGTTGCACTGAAATGATTAGAGGTGTCTGGTATCGAGGAGTGTTGTTTTTAGTGCCTTTTTGTGATTATGTACTCCGTTACCATTGAGTAGCTATTTGTCTATTTACACTGCAAACAGAACTAAAAAAGGAAGTTTTCTATCAGTGACAGTTAGCTACTGTGACGATTTGGTAGCCTATTAGCTATTCCCATTGAATGGTTATTAGTGTTGAGAAAAAGCCAATGGCAGTGGTTCATAAAGTAGCCATTTCTCTCGCACACCCCTTGCTTTTCTCAGGCACCCCCTGAGCATTGTATTGCATTGAAATAGATTGAAAAGATACAGATATAATATATTTGCTTTCTATAGCTAAAGTGAGGAAATTTCAAATATATTTCATGTACCTAGCTAAATGACATAAAACACAGCCATCCCAGGCACCACCTATTAATAATCCAGGCCCCATAGTGGTGCCGGATACTCCACTTCAACAACCACTGTCCTAGTGGCTCTAATCTGAAGCTGTCTTTCGAACAACTGTTGTAATTTGGATTAGCTATAATTGTCTTTTTCAATGTTTTAACCCTACTTAGCACTTGAGTTATGCTCTTCAACTACGGAGTCTTATATTTTTATGTTAGGTAGACTCGTAGGGATCATTTACTAGCTAGTAGCTATCACCTCTTCATTTTCCTCTTCCATCCGCGAAATTCATACATTATTGTAAATCTGTCTATTTAACAACATAGTTAATGTTAATCATATTATTTAAATTTGATAACCATTTTTAGTTTGAATAAAAAAATAATGGCAGCTGATAAATTGATAGTGACTATTTCAACATTTTTGCTATCGCTATCTATTATCCATGCATTATTTCATTTAAGGTATTATTTATTTTTATTATATTTATCAACCCCTAATCGTTCTGCATTATCGGTTTTCATATTGATTGTTTCAACTATATATGAATAAAAGAACGATAAATGGGTAAAGGACTTTTTTTCAAGTGGAAATATAAATCATTTTTCTCAATCACTGAATGTACCTTCACGCTAGGTAGCTACCGAATGAATTTATAAATAATAGTTTGATATACGCGAATAAAAACACATTATTGTGTCAATAAATTAGTCTACAGAAATTATATATTTTATGGTCACATAGCTATAGAATTATGATCATACGGTAATATTATTGCGTTCGGTAATTGAGAACTTACCCTTATAAAGTATTTATAAATTGGGAATCTTACCATATGTTTACCTACTGTCCGTTATACAAAACAATCGGTAAGTTCTACAATAAATTAACTAAGGTAAGTTACGAGTTATCGGGCAGTTCCACATTTTCGATCATTTTAGAAGAAAAAAGCTCCCAGGGGCTCTATCCTTAAGCTGTTTGTGGTGAATGGAAGAGAAGGGGTGGCGTCCCTTGTGCCCCGAACTGTTGTAATTTGGATTATGGATTGTCTTTTTTCACTTTTACCAGGTTTACTATTTTTTTAACGCTACTTTCAGTTTATAGGACAGCGCTAGGATTATGCTCTTATATTTTTGTGTTAGGTAGGCTCATAGGCTTCATTTACTATCACCTCTTTCAATTTTTTAGGGAAATGGTATTTATTTAAAGATGTAGGTAGCCATTTATGGTAAGACTATCGGCTTTGTAATTAGTCAGACGAACGTCATTCTTTTTCTTTTCTTGAAATTCAGAGGGTGGAAGAAAAATCACAATGATGACTTAAATTTACATATAATAAAAAATTAGAACCAAATTTGAAATGGTTTGCAGTTTTATAATCAGTAACCTTAGTTCTAATGAATAGAGAAATAAAAAAATAGAGTGGAGGGGACCTTTACATTTTATAGCTATAGCTACATTTTTCTTATATGACCGAAAATGTGGAACCGTCCAATAACTCTTAACTTACCCCATATAGTTAATGTCGCTGCTATTAGCGATGTCTTTAAAAATGCTTCCAATGTAATTAATGACTTATTCATTGTGATATGTTAATGTAGAGGTTAAATAGGTACCTACTGGCGCCATCTTATATTTCCTAGAAATTATTTCACCTGTTTAGTCACTGAATGACCAACAAATAAGGTGTCTGCCATTTGGGTCCGTGTTTATAAACATGAATAGATGATTTAACTTATGTATAATTGAAAGCTCCTTCAGTTTTAAAGGTGATTAATATAATATTTAATGAAATTTTAATATATAAAAAAAGATTGCTATGGTTTCCTGCTCAAATTTTGAGTGTCCATGGATTATTGTTGAATAATTTCCCCAGAACCAACAATAACATCGAAGCTCATCATAACGCATCGTAACGCATCTTTCTTGCATCCAAACATATGGAAATTCATAGATACATTGAAAAGGGAAAATAGTCTAGCTGCAACAAAGAAAATGCAGGTCGAATGCGGTGAGCCATTTCATGGGGAAAAAAAGTACAGAGATGCTACGGTAAAGTTTCAAAATATTGTTTTTAAAAAACATTGCCCACAATATGCGGTATCAATTTTTTCTATACTATGAATTAATTGAAACCTTCGTGTTTAAAACTTATTCTACCATGTTTAGACGTAAGCAAACCTTGTTGTTTTTTTAGAGTATGCTAAATTTTCATTGTTCAACACGTTGTGAAAGCGCATGGTAGAGTGTTTTATATATATATTAAAATTTCATTAATTAACCTTAAAACTGAGAAAGCATTCAATTATACATAATCTTATTTAACTCTGCATGTTTATTATACTTTTTATAAACACTGACCCTAATGATTGCGACCCAAATGGTCCGCGACCCTAATGACCGGACACCACAAATAAGGTAAGCGACCTACCTAACACTTGTGAGTAAAGTCTAACTAGTAGGTAGGTCCTTTACCATATCTGCTCGTCAACTGTATGTGCTAACTGGAATAGAAAAAAGTTTTGGAACTGTTGTAATTTGGATTATGGTTATTCTGCTTAATTTTGATCGAATAAGCTGTAATATTTTATTAATTATTTTTATATGATAATTGTTTTGTTTTTAATATTATTCCGTGAATATATGTTTGATAAAATACCTTTATTTCTTTGCATCGATTATAGCTATTGATTGGTAAATAGGGTAAAGGAAACATCTTCAGGGCCGTACACACGTAGGGTTTTTTTAAGTCTTTCCACCAGACTTCTTGCTAAGCTCCTCCTACTTTTTCAACGGGAATATAAGAAAAAACGATTTATTGATTATCTATATCAGTTGGTATCCATAATACCTGCAGGTATCATGGATACCAACTAAAATAAATTATATCGTTTTTTCTTATATTCCCGTTGAAAAAGTAGGAGGAGCTTAGCAAAAAGTTTGGTGGAAAGACTTGAAAAAACCCTACGTGTGTACGGCCCTTAACATTTTAGGAATTTACCTAAGTCACATCAGGTAGAGGATCTATCTATCCTTTTATCCCTTACTTAATGAAAGATATACCCCTTACCCTATTTACCTTTCTTTTATTTATTTATTTTCATTACTCTATTTCTTTTATCTTCTTGTAATTAGATAAAATAGTTTTCTATTTTTTTTTTCATTCAATAATAGTAATAATAATAATTTTATTAATCCTTATCAGCATTTTATTTTAAAAGCTTTAATTTTGTTTCAACTAATTATTTGTCAATAATAGAGTACTTGGCAACTGAGAGTTACATTTTCTATGTACAGATTTTGATAAATAAATTACTGATGAAAATAAAGTTTATTTCATTCCTACCAGAGATAATTTTAATAAATACATAATGTTTTAAATTAAATTTCATATTACGAAAATTCTGTAGCTAGCTACTCGTGTTATTTTAAGTCATTGTTTAGTATGCTATCTGACATTTCGGTTTTACTTATATTTACAGTAATAGCATCTAAAGTCATTTACAAAAACAGTAAAGTATAAAAACAGTTAAGTCATTCACAAAAATAAAAAATACATACAAACTAAAACTTAGGGGGAAATTTCTAACTTAAAAATGTTAAACATTTAATTTTCTATTAAACTCTTGAATGGGTAAAATTCGATATAAAAAAAATGAATGACAATTCTAAAGAAGTTTTAAAAGATTGGTTACCAATTCACGCATTTCTCAAAATAAAATATTAATCATGATGGATCAATTTTATTATTAGTGACTGTTGTAAATAGCTAAATATTTATTATAATGTCTCATGGACCTTTGGATAAAAGAAAAAAATAATATAAATAAATAAAGTAACAGAGTTCTGCTGGCAAAGACCAACACAACAATCACCTGCTCATGATAGAGCTTTGTTTCGCAGCTACAAAGAACCATTAATTCTTTCTTTCTATATGACTTTATCAATTAATAAATTACTTTTACTACACAGAGAAAAAAGTTTACTCATATTTAATGGGTCAACAATTTATGCTTTGCAACAATTTATTACGTGAGTTGGTTTGACTATATTCATGTTTTCACGTGTGTCAAAACAACTATGACATGATGTGTCACCAAACATAGTTAATTCAAATCATTTTATGGATTGAATCAACTTACTATGAGAGTTAGAGTTACATTTTGGGAGTTTGAACATATGTTAAAACAACTATGACATAGTGTGTTGAAGTAACTCACAAAGATTGTTAATTCAATGTATCTGGTGTATGAATTAACTTACTATGAGAGTTGACGCTACTTTTTTAAGTTTAGGTGCGAGTTAAATCAACAATGACATAGTGTGTTATAGTAACCCACAAAGACTGTTAATCCAGTGTATGAATTAACTTACTATGAGAGTTGGCGCTACTTTTTTGTAAGTATAGGTAAGAGTTAAAACAACTATGACATAGTGCGATAATGTAACCCACAAAGACTGTTAATCTTATTTATCTGGTGTATAAATTAACTTACTATGAGAGTTAGTGCTACTTTTTTTTTAAGTTTATGTGTGAGTTCAATCAAATGAGTAAGTGGCGGGGAAGAGAATTTGCGGTGATCGGATGTGTGCAGCTCTGCTGAAACAAACTGTCAACAAATCGACTTTTCTGGCAAAAAAATGGGTGAGATCATTAAATAAATTGAAGGTAAGAAGCAAATAATAATCTTTTAATAGGACTGTGGGTAAAAGTGAAATAGGGTAGAATTTACAATTAGGTATAGTAGGTAGTTAGGTAGGAACAAAGTTTAAACTTTGAATAGGCCGGTTAAACTTAGGCTTGACTAAAATCATTTAGGCAAGCCCAAGTTAAAAGTTAGGTAGTTTAGACAATAGTGTTGATAAACTAGGCACCTAATTATCCTGAAATCATCTAGCTGTTGTAATATTGGTTTAAATTGGTAGGTTATTTCACTTTTTGCTACTTAGAACTTTAGATGATAGAATATAAAATATTAATTAGATATTCCTAGTATTAACTCCAACATAAATTCATTATCTGCAAACATAGATCCCATACAGGTAAAAATGGGAAAAACTAGTAATAAAAAGAAGGCTGCTAAGCGTAAAGCTAGTAAAGCTCTTAGTCTTGCTCTTACCCAAAAACAAAAATCAAATGACGGAGAAATTGAAAATTCTGAAGCATCATCGAACACAGAAAACGACTCGGATGAATCTTCTTTGGAAATTATTCCTGAAACTCCCTACTCCCAAATTAATATTGAAAAAGAAAGAGGATTTTCGGTTAATGAAATTAGTGGAAGCATAGGGGAATCTGCATCTGGAGATGTCTTTTCAGTTTCTTTACCTACTCTTCATTCAGTAGAACCTGAAGCAGCTGGCGATTATGAGGACATGAATGTTACCAGCTATAACTATGATTTCCCTGAGCTCCCAACTCCAAGTCCTTTAAATCAAACCCCTCCATCAACTCTCTATTCAGGCACAAATGATCAATTTATGGAACAGGACAGAACGTCTGATAAGAATGAAGGAGAGAAAAGAAAAAGAATTTCTAATGCAGGTAATTCAACCTCAATATTTGCTGGAAGTGATTCAGACGATGTGAGTTTTGTTGGATTCCAAAGGAATAAAAGAAACAGAGTTGGAGTTCTTGAGAAAGATCAATATATTGATGATAGCTTATCATCCATACATCTTCAACTCTCATCATCTGGAAATAGACAAAGCCCAACAAATTTCAGAGAAAAAATTCATACCCAAACTCAGAAAAATGATAATGATAGAGACCAAAATAATAATTCCACAAGCAACAGAGGGAACAAACAACCAAGAGCCACTGCCACAGACAGAAGAAGTACTAATACAGACACTACAATTGTAATACAACCAGAAGAGACTTGTCGTGCCCAATTTTTCAGCAGCAGTGTAAAGCTATTTAGAATGCTCCAAAACTCTCCATTTCAAACTGCCAATATTATCCAATCCAGATCAAATATAAACAAGGGAATACAATTAATAACAATAGAAGACAAATCCAAAATGAGAGAACTTCTGGAAATAACAAATCTTGGTGGATTTGAAGTAAAGTGCTATCAACCAACACAGAATGTGTACAAAGTTGGTCTGATAGGACCAATTGAAATGGACATAACAGAAGCAGAGATAGTCGAGTTGCTAACTGAAATGGGCTACCAAAATCCAAAGGCAGAGAGATTCGTTATAGGGAAAGGGGACTCTGCACGCATAACAAAAACTATGAAGATATGGCTAAATGTAAATAGCCTCCCTGAAAACGTATGCCTCCTATATCGTAGATTCCCCATTACTCCATTCATTGAGAAACCTTGGCAATGCTACAAATGCCAAAGTTTTGGACATTCAGCCAAGAACTGCTCAAATGGAGACAGATGTGTTGTATGTGCTGGCCCACACAATGTGAAAGACTGCAACTTAAGAGAGGGAAATGCAAAAAAATGTGCAAACTGTGGAGAAAACCACACTGCAAGTTATGGTGGATGCACAAAAATAATGCACGAGAGGAAGATTCAACATATTCGTGCGTTCCAAAACCTTTCATACAGAGATGCAGCAATGAGAGTAAAAAAAGATGACCCTATTAGCATTGCTAAGAGTAATGGACAACAAAATAACATAATGCCGAAAAGAAATTCTGATAACAATAAAAAAATTATGAAAGAAATGTCCACCCAAACAAATTTAGAAAAACAAAATAGCACTGAAGAAAGAAGCGCTTCAAATCAAAATAGTCCAGCAAACCAAACTAATGTAATAAATCAAAATAACCCATCAATTCAGAACGAGAAACTTGCATTCTGTCTGCTAGATCTATTCATGTCTATGCTCAAAGCAGACACCACAGCTAGAAAATGTGTACTGATCAGTAAGGCGTTCTCTGAACATCTTAATGTCACAATATCAAAAGAAGATTTGATGACTTCATTCAGAGGATCTCAATATAGACAACCTACACAAAGTCCCATCATCCAAACTAAGACAAATAGCCGCAAAAATGGACAATAAAAAAATTGAGATAATATCTTTCAACTGTCGAAGTATCTACAATAAATTAAGTGAACTAAAAATATTCATTTACACTAAAAAACCACACGTTGTGTGCTTCACAGAAACATGGATGAGTTCAACCACAACCACACCAAACTTCATTGACTATAGATCATACTGGAAGCCTAGAACAGGTAGACAAGGTGGAGGCATAGGTATGTTAATTAGATCTGACATATCAGTTATCCCTTCTGACTTCCAAATAGATAATGATATACTGGAAGTTCAGGAAAAAACCATTCAAATGAAAAATTCAACCCTTCAAATAATTAACATGTACAACCCAAATGGTTCCACTCCTTACCAAATTTTTAATAAATATATTTGCCAACTATCCAGAAACTTCGTCCTTGTTGGAGATTTTAATGCACATCACCAACTTTGGTCTAATGAAGATTCCATCAATAATGTATCTGGTAATGCTCTTGCACAAATCCTACAAAACTATGATAATGTTTCTCTAAATTCATTGCCAGGTATACCAACCTACATCCATAGCTCTACAGGAAAAATGTCAGTACTAGATCTGTGCTTTACTTCCCCTGATATCTCTTCTGATATATCAGTCACTCTTGGACCCTGTATGGGAAGTGATCATTTCCCCATTGTTGTAGTCTTGGAAATGACACCGGAGTGCTATCCTGTGAAATGCAGACAAAGATACAAGACTGATGATGTAAAGTGGGAGGAGTGGGCAAAACAACTGCCAGAACTGGAATGGAAACCAAATTCACCTCTTGAAGAATCAAACAAGGTGTTTATTAAAGCAGTGAAATCATCCAAATATACCATACAACAAACATCAGGCACCTATAATCCAAAATTCAACAAGCCCTGGTGGAACACTGAATGTGCTAGACTGGTTGCAGAAAGGAGAAAAGCAAAAAAATGCTTCTGCAAAAATCAAACCAATGACAACTTCAGAAAAATGAGAATAGCTGAAAACCTTGCTAAACATTACATAAATGAACAAAAAAAGAAGTCCTGGCAAGAATATGAATCAAAACTCACTTCAGATTCACCAGTTTCAACCATCTGGAATCAAATTAAAGTACTAAGAAACAAATTCTCTCCTATAAACTCCACTATTGTAAAGAACGACAATGTTTATACAGTCCCCTCTGTAGTAAGTGAAATATTTGCAGATACATATGAGAGTACTTTTGGTAATGTTAGAAGTATACCAAACTCAAATAATATGTTCTTCTCAATTCAAGCTACAATAATTGATGAAACTGTTAAACCATATAACTCCTTATTTACAATGACAGAACTGATGTACTCTCTTAAAAAGTTGAGAAATACTAGCCCTGGTGAAGATGATGTGGAGAATTCTTTTCTAAAAAACTTGCCTTTAAGTTACTTAGAATATCTTCTGAAGTTAATAAATCAGAGTTGGGTGAATGAAGATGTCCCATCAGAATGGAAAGGTGCTCTTCTCTGCCCTATTCCCAAACCAGGTAAAGACTCTATGCTGCCCAACTCATACCGTCCAATTTCTATGTTATCTTGTGTTGGAAAACTTATGGAAAGACTAGTAAACAACAGACTGGATTGGTACTTGGAACACAACAAGTTACTTATGGCAGAACAGGCAGGATTCAGAAAACAAAGATCAACATATGATCAGATTTCTCTCTTGGAAGACAGTGTAAAAAAGGCTATTAAAGAGAATCACTTGTGTGTGGCTGTATTCCTCGACATGGCAGGAGCATTTGACGCTGTAAACCACACTGCTGTTCTCTTCAAAATGACAAAACTTGGGTTGAGTGGACGAATGATTGGATGGCTGAGATCATATCTCACAAATAGAACTTTTAAAGTCTTATTTAGAGGAGAAAAATCGTCTTCTAGGAAAATTTTGTGTGGAGTTCCTCAGGGAGGAATATTGAGCCCCCTATTATTCAATGTGCTACTTTGTGATATTCCTCAAATTGAGGGAGTAAAGATATCAGTATTTGCAGATGACATTGCAATACATGTTATTGGAGCTGATGAGGAAAATTTAATTAACAAAATTCAAATGGAGCTTGATGCACTGCAAGAATGGGGAAAGCAGTGGGGTCAAACTTTCAATCCCAACAAAACAAAAGCTCTTGCCTTTGGTGCAGACATACCAGAAATGCCTCTGTTGAAACTTGATAATGCACCATTACAATATGAAACATCACATAGATTTCTTGGTTTAATCTTTGATGCCCCTAAACTCACTTGGAAATACCACATAAACCTCTTGAAATCTTCATGTCAAAAGAGAATATCCCTACTGAAATCTGTCTCACATAATCATTGGGGAGGAGATAGGAAGACTCTAATGATGATGTACACATCCCTTGTAAGAAGCAAACTAGACTATGGCAGCCCTTTCTATGGAAATGCCATTGAGAGCTTAACTAAAGAACTTGAGCCCCTGCAAAACCAGTGCCTCAGGATCATCTCTGGATGCCGACCAACTACTCCAAACATATCCCTGCAGATTGAAACTCACACACCACCTCTTCAGTTTAGAAGAGATGAGTTGGCAATCAAGTACTATTGCAGAGTTATGGAACAAGATGAACCAACACCTACTGTGAAGAAACTGCTGTTCAATAGGCAACAAATGTCACACCATAAAAGTTTCCTCTGTCAGAGTAGGGAAATTCTGATCAAATATAAACTCCCTACTCCATCAAGAACACCCTGCCTACCCTACAGTCCTATACCTCCCTGGATTGATATCAGCCATGTAATTAACTTAGATTTCCCAGGTAATACCAAAGATGTAAACACTAGACACATCCAGAGTATCTTCAGCGAAATGGTTGATGTGACCTATGCAAATTCAATTGCCATATACACAGATGGATCAAAATCTTTGAATAAAGTAACAGCATCCTTCTGCATTCCAGAATTAGACATAGAATACCAAGTTAATCTGAACAAAGCAGCTTCAGTACTTACTTCAGAGCTGCTAGCCATATTAAAAGCTTTGCAATATTGTTCCTCTTTAGAAAACAATTATACAATTTTCACAGATTCTATGTCCTCACTTGAGCTGATCTCAAACTGCAATATCAAAAACTATAAATCACTGACATATAGTGTATTGGAATTGATTCAGAAAATGCAAGATAGAGTAAAATTGCAGTGGGTTCCAAGCCACAAAGGAATACTTGGAAATGAGAGGGCAGATGCTTTGGCAAAAGCAGTCCCAGACATTGAAGCAGAATCCTACAATAAAATTCCCAAAGAAGATTTCTACAAACTAATAGAAGTGAATAAATTAACAAAATGGAATGAAGACTATGCAAAGGAAGTTAGAGATAAGCAAAAGGGACTGTTTCTATTCAATATAAAAGAAGTAGCAGAACCTTGGCCTTGGAGTCATTTCCCAAAGAGAGCTGCTGAGACAGCCATTGCTAGGTTAAGAACAGGACATGCAGGTGTAGCACAACATCTGTTTAGATTCCAGAAGGCCCTAAGTCCTCTATGTGCATGTGGTGAGCTAGAAACTGTTAGTCACTATATGCTGCACTGCCCTGTCTATGCTATACAGAGAAACAACCTTAAAACAAACCTTGTAAATGAAAATATTAATGATCCACTTTCCCTTAAGCTTCTCTTGGGAGGATCAAATCAAAGAATTAACAAACAAATGGAAATTGCAAGGCTTGTGTCAGTATTCATTGAAGAAACCAGAAAAGTGTATATATTATAATACGAAAACTAGTAGAATATGTAAAGGTAATTCATGTGAATATTAATAATACATAATCATGTATATGTAATTGTAACAAGATTAAAGTGTAAATAGTTTTACATATGTCAATGTATGTATCTGTGCATCAGTGATCACACTATTTATGTGATCATTTATAGGTGATGCAGAAATTCATTGATCTCTTTCCTATGTTCCTGTTCAATTTTGAAGGAAGTTAGTAGGATTCTATTGGATCAAGCTGAATTACCATTATTTTAATACTAAAATGGGCCTTGACTTCGGTTGTGCAGCTTGATCCATTGGGAGTGGGTCAGGGACTCCCAAACCTCATTTTGTGAATGAGTTTCATAAAATCATCAATTATGCTTTCTAAATGTGACGTTTTTGACAGAGTGACCTCCATGCCTGATATGCACAAGATTATTTTCTAGTGGTTCCTGCCCTTCTCTTGGTCTGAGGAAGGGACTGGTGCTGGAGGAACTACAACTTCAGTGGCATCTCTTATCTGATAGATGGTCTTGGTGATGAGAAGACTGTTTGCTGCGATCTACTTTAAAAGGTAGTCATGATTATCATTATGTCTAGGTCAGGTGCAGTGAGAAACTATCTATACAAAATATTGATATAGCTCATGAATATTCAGATTTCTCCTCCCTCAAATATTGATTATTCTTGAAACTCAAAGTAAATCAAAATGAATCACAAGGATACTTATTCAGTTGGTAAAGTTCATAGAGTGGACTTCTGTAATCTAAACCAACTATAATCACCCTCTTTTATTTTCAATGAATTTATGTCAGAATTGTGACTACTATATTCCTCTTATGTATCTTGCTACTTTATACCATTCAATTTATTAAAAGAGAATAAAATATGTAAAATAAATTATTTGCATTTGCTAAAATAAATAGAAAACTCATGTACCAAGTTATTTTACAATAGCAAATTTTGTTATATCAGAAATGTTCAATCAGATAGCTAACTAAATGAAAATCATAGTGCAGAACTCTTTATAAAATACTGTCTCAACAAATTTAAATCCAAAAATTCAATTTGCAAATCTTTAGGACAATTACCACATCTCTCCCTTTCCTCAATTAATAACCAAATTACATTCCATAATTTTGAAATCTAAAAATATTCTGAACCAAGACAATATTACTGTAAGTGATTGTCTTACAGAAGTATTCTAATTAACCCTTCTGATTATTAATTATTTTTATTACTTTTTTTTAGCTACCTATAGGTAAAATGAGAAAGATGCTACCTTAGAGTGCTAAAAAGAATACAGGATCTGTTACACAAAAGAATATATGTAATTTTCCTCATCATACTATGTTACTGGTAGTTTAACATGTATGATATTCGAGCTTTTGAGGCATCCTGATCAATATGATACAGAGATACATAGCCTAGGCCTCCCCTATGTAAATGATTCACCAAGTCTCTTGTAAAATATGAGTGAATCTATTAGGGGAAAAAGAAGGAAAACCTGATGCACTCTAAGGAAGTCCCCATAAATCAAGAGCATATCCATATAAAGAAGTATAGCTCCTAATGAGTGTATACTCTCCTGACGACCGAACTATTTTTTATTACCTACTTTTTCCTAACGAGGTGTCAGGGAAAAGATGGACAAATGCCATCTCCTCGATGCTCAAAGCATCTAAAAGATTAGGACATGTAGCTACACATTTGAAATGGTAGCTACATTAGTAAAGAAGATTAGATACTCTACTCAGTGAGCTTTCATTTATTTTGGTTGTCTTGGCAAATTGTGAAGATCCAAAATCAATGGAATGTTTAACTTAGAAATATAATAATTATGGAGAAGATAGGGTAACGACCTGTTAGAAGCAAAATTACTCTATTAGAGTTAACTGAAAAACCACATAGGAAAGAGGACTTGTTTAATAACGTGTTTTATAAAGAGAACTCTGCTAAAAAAAAAAGTTATAACAAAAATCAAATTAGTCAACAAATAAACCATTTAATTTATATTCAATTATTCATAATTCTTTCATAGATTTTTTGCTTTAACTACAAACATAAATTTGAATTAGTCAAGAGGATTCACACTAGTCCAGTCATTGAATATATTCATATGAAAATTTTTTTTTCATAAGATATCACCTTTTAAACTTTTTTCACCTATATGGATAATCAAAAATAGCAAATGGCAATATGTATTACAAATTCAATATTTTTTGGAGGAGAAATTTTACAACATTGAACATTTTTATTAATCCTATAATAATATGTAGCTAATTGAATAATGTAATTACAATAATAATAATATATTTACAATAATAATGCATCATAATATTGAATTTAATTAAAATATATATCTATTCCTTTACAGAAAATGGCATTAACTAACCAATTCTTCTATATCAGATCAAAATATTAAGATATACTAAGATAATAGCTAGTATGTTTTCCTATGAACCTAATATCCAATTTATTTAACAAACTAATTATCATTTAACTGAAATATTAATTTACTCCTTTACAGAAATTATGAGCAGAAATAAACAAAATAGACTAATTCTTTTGTTACAGATTAAAATAACAAAATATATTAAGATTTGGAGCTGTATGGTACGAACCGGTGCTCAAAAAAAAAAAAAAAAAAAAAAAAAAAAAGCTAATTTATTCGCATATCACTTTTCAGTTCAAATCTTGTTTCAAGTGTGTTACGTGTTGAATGTGAACGCTCCTCAATACCATTTTAGTTCAAGTGCAAACAATAGCGTTATATGCATTAAATAGTATTATCGCTGCCGATCGATTATTAATTATTAATTAATTCCATTAATAAATTGATAAATGTCTGCCTAAATATTCTAAAATATTGGTGATTGATAGTTTGGTGGCTTTATATAGGTAGTTATTTGAAGAGCTGATTATCAGTATATAACTTTTATAATAATAAATTTTGATTACTGCCTTCCAGTTTGTAAACTGATATCCAAACTAATTTTCCTAGATTATTATATATTAACTTATTTAAGCATCATACCTACCTAGCTGTTTTTTTTTTCAGTGTCAATACCTTCTACATAGGCTAGGCAGTTACTACGCTGTCCTCAGAATAGGGTAAGTTCCAAATTATCAAGCGATTTCAAATTTTCGGTCACGTATGAAATATAGTATATAGCTACCTAATAGCTAATTAAAATAAAAGTTAATTTAATATAGTTTTCTTACGCGACCGAAAATGTGGAGCCGTCCGATATTTCGGAACTTATCCTAGTATCTTAAGTAAAGTGGTCTGATAATTTATATATTTTAAAACTAGTTAGTGTACCTATAGGTAGGGTTACACAGCCAAATTCGGTTCTTTAATTTCTAATTGTGACCCTATTAAGAGAGTCTCAAAATCATTCTGAAATTAGTTTAGCTATATACTGGATTGTTGAACATCATAATTTAAGCTCAATTTATGATAGGTTCTATTCATTTCACGAGTGCCTTGAAGTCATGATGGTTATTAATGTTTCTGAGATAAGAGACAGCAGTTAGTTAAAGTGCCGCAATTTACCTACTTGACCCTAGTTTTCAATGACTGGGAGAACTCCATCCAGGGAGGTAGTCGGAGGAGAACACCGTCCAGGGATTTGGCAGGGAGAACTCCAACCAGAGGTGAGCCTTTTGATATATTATACTTTCTTGGTATTTAATTAAAGTTTACATTATGAGTGTATAATGAACAAAATTATGAGGATTACCTAGAAAAATCCATTGCATTTATTAGAGCTAAATTTATACTGCATCTGAAGATTTATAATTAGTTTAACATTTTATATAAATAATTTACCTATATGAAAGAATTCGCAGTTAATAATTCTTTTCATTTCTTTATTAATATATAGTTTTCTATATTTTCTGAATCTACTTTCAGATCTTGATGAAGAATTGATGAAGTAGATCAACGTCATCAACTATCGAAGTCGTTTTCAATTCCTTTGAATGGTTCAGGAACAATTATGCTAGGTCAAAGTAAGTATTTGAAAATATTAGATGATTTTTAAATATGTATTTGCAATATGATTAGCTCTTACTTTTTCATATGCTTTTAGGGATTCCAGACATGAAAAGAATATCGAAGCTGTCGCTATCTCATCACAAAAGGAAAAAGAGTAGGTGATGTTATTGATAATGTATATGAACGATACTGTGAATTTCTATTCAATATATATTAATATACGAATCTCTTATTTCAGGAATTGGCAACCTACAGTCGTGAAAGAAAGTGACGAGAATTCAAATTGTACATCTAAATAATAAATCTAAAACTTAAATGTTTATATTTCGTTTTCAATTTGACCTTGGTCATTCTATTAGCATATTTCAATATCAGTGCCTATGAGTAAGATGAATTGCACTAAAATATGGTTTAGAAGATAAAGGCTTTATCATTAATTTATTATTCATTAAGTTATAGTACAATTGCAGCATATCAAAGATTTATCAACTTTTGTAATCTAGCCTGGTTAATTAATTCATCTAGCCTACCTATTTATCACTACGTAAAGTTATTTATGTGACCTAACTACTTATTTATAAACTGACCTGATGAGATTACTTATTCAATCTAATCTATTAATTTACAACTGATAACCATTTATCAATTCATCGGATCGAAAACATTTCAAAAAGCAAGGATAGGTCTAGGTGATCAATTATTTTTTAAAATTAAAATAGTATGCATATCACAGAAGCAAAAGTAGAAAATAAATGTGAACATGTTAGATTTGGTCCTAGAAAATAAATAGTCTAATCTAATTGATACCGGGACCTAACTCGAGATTATAATTTAATAGAGTAAATAGAGTGACTGAAAAAGTCTTGTAAAAAGTCTGGCTACTGCTAACCAGACCGATATTTCAACCTACACTATAATAGTTGATATACATTTACTTAGTTTACAAGTAGTTGATATAACCAACACGAGAAGATGATATAACCTACACGAGTAGTTGATATAACCAACACGAGTAGTTGGTATAACCTACACGAGTTGTTGGTATAACCTACACGAGTAGTTGGTATAACCTACACGAGTAGTTGGTATAACCTACACGAGTTGTTGGTATAACCTACACGAGTAGTTGGTATAACCTACACGAGTTGTTGGTATAACCTACACGAGTAGTTGGTATAACCTACACAAGTAGTTGGTATAACCTACACGAGTAGTTGGTATAACACATAGGAGTGATTGGAGAAACATACACAAGTAGTTGATGTAACCTTGTTCTGTAGTTGTTTTAACCATTACATATAATTGGTTCAACCATCACGAGTAGTTTTGACTATCACAGGTAGTTGTTGTGACCATCGGGAATTAAAAATAATCAACTCACATATGTGTCGTTTTAACCAACGTCAATTTAACTCATATTAAATAGTACCTGCAACTCACCACGTAGGTAGGCGCACAGATAAACCATAAAATTTAGTCAAAACAAATCAAATTTGATTTGATTCAACTAATCCTTTCTCTGTGTGTAGGGTAAAGTAACATGTACCAGAGGCCAGTTAAATACCGTATGAAATTCAATGGGTTATTTAATTTACATTTGCTGATTGATACTCTAACTGATTTTCTTTGTGTCTTTAAGGCCCAGTCCACCAGAATATCATATCTTTAATCGATGGCCAATTAATTTTTGTGATTTTGAGAGGAAAGGTTCCTGACTTTGCTCTGTCATCATTTTATGGAGCCAACACTCTTGATAGTGAATGAAGACCGGTTCAGCTTGGGTTCTCTACGAAGGTTTGGCTGTGTAACTGCCGCACATTCTGCAAGACGTTACTTGAGTAACGCCTTGACACCTTTCTTACTATCATTCGCCACCGTGTGCCGGAGTTATACAAACTCCTTTAGCAAGCGTATTCTTCACCTTCAACTTTTAGGTGAAGAAGTGCTAAAGTCGGAGACAGGTATCCAACTGCATGGGTGACCATTTTGGACCGGCTACGTTTGCTCTTGCATTAGACGAGGTGTTTGATCGTTGGGTTGAATCTGAGTTCAAAGCTTGGTGTCTGGACACTTCGTCAAAGGACATTTCGTCCACGAATTGCTTTATTTTGTATTTTAAAGTGCATATGGGATATATTTCATTTTATTTTTTACTATTACATTAATTGGCAGGTATAAATATATAATCTTATTATAGTGATTTAAGCAATAACATTTCATATGAACACATAAAAAATGTTTATTTATCGATTACAGTTATGAAATTAGATATGCTAAATGTGTTGACTGTATCATTAAATTATTTATCTCATATAATATTTTGCATTAATTAATGAGTTATGAGTATCCAAAATATGGAACTGAAATAACAGGGTACTAACAAGATTAAAAGTGGAAACGTAAGAAAGAGAATAAAATAATTACAAGAGAGGTGAATACTAATTATTTTGCATACTTTATTATGAGTCAGAAAATATAGAACAGTCCGAAAACACTGACTGTTAAAACAAATTTTACGTAACACTAAAAATACCAATATCTAGCTATTTATTTTATATCACATTTAATTATCAATCAATTGTTTAGTAGTATATTATATATGTATGTATTTTATGTAGTCACTGTTGAAAAAAAATCTGTCATAAAAAACTAATTTCTAAACCAATTTGGCCACAAAAGTGTTTTTGCTTTTTCAAATGCTTGTAAATCGTTAGATAATGGACGGAAAAACTGTATTTTGGTCTCTTTTTCTCTGCCTCTTAAGGCTTATCCACACCATCGCTCCGGTCACGCTCCGCTCTCGCTCCAGTCACGGTCCGGTCTCATCCTTGTGCATACACATGTTCGGTCCGGTCACGGTCCGCTCTCGCTCCCGTCCCTTCCGTATCATCTGATTTTGCAGTGATTATCATTGCACTTATTTGATGGTGAACAGGATGAGAGAAAACAAAAAGTAGATATTTTGAGTTCATCCTATGCTAAAAGACAGGAAGTGTGAAGGATATCTACTCGTTGTATTCTCATCTAATAGATGACAAAACTAATTTTTTTTTATTATTTTCGCAGCAATATTGACTGATTTCGCTTCATAATTTGTTGATCTATTGTTAGCGCAGCCCTCAACCGATAGCGCAACCAGCGATTGATTGCTGCACGTTCGAATGATAAAGAATTTATTTAGTTTAAGCATCTAAATGGTATATTTAATAGGGATACCATCAACCGATTGTTGCGCGTTCGATTGATATGGATTTCTATAATTTCTATATCTAATTGTTACACTTCATATGGTAATCATCAATCGATTGATGGTTACTCTATGAGATATAACAATTTTTTGTTTAAAGAGACAATATCTTTCCATTAAAATCAAGACAATTAAATGCATAAACTAAAAAACTTCCTATCATTCGAAAGCGCAACAATCGATAGATGGTTACGCCATCGGTCGATGGCTGCAATAACGATTGATCAATAGATTGCGCGGCGAAATCGGTCAATATTTCAGATCAGTCAAATGCGCGAGACATATATATGTGTAGTAAAATTCAAGAAAAAGCACGCAAATAATAAAATTGGACCGCGACTGGAGCGTTGCTAATCCACACTGGCAGTGCCGCTCCGCTCACGGTCCGATCACGCTCCAGTCAAAATATCTTTGGATTGGATCGTGACCGGAGCGTGACCTGACTGGCACTGCCAGTGTGGATGCTCTACGTGAAATGCATTAAATAATATTGGACCGGACCGTGACTGGAGCGTGACCGGAGCGATGGTGTGGATTAGCCCTAATTGTACTATTAACTGGTAAAAACAATTTTGAACTGATGGACACAGTTTAAGAACAGGTAAGCAAAGAGTGAGGGTGATTATTTTTGGCATTACCGTTGGGTCATATACTGCATTTAAAGTGTTAATATATGTTAATTTTTTCTTGTAAATAATATGTTCAAAGATTTTGAACCATCAAAAACTTTTTGTATCTTAGTAGTGAAATGATTTAGTTAAAATAAAAATGGAAGGTTAGAATAAAAGTTGTAGGTAAAAAGTTGTTTTATGAGTGCGGCAAGTAAATTGTTAATATTGAAACAATAATTTGAATTAGAATATTATTTTGAATCATAGATACCATATTAAAGGATTCAACCACAAGTTTTTCCTTATTATTTTATTATGAATTTAGTTCATCACAACCTTAAAATTTATCGTTCAAATCACTGCGAAGAACTTCAGCCGATATATACAATTTTAATGTATAATCATTAAGATTATCATTTATACGGTTGTATATCTATACTATAATAAGAGCCGCGTCCGTCTGTTCGTCCGTGTGTCACACTTTTTATTAAGAAATACAAATTAAAAGGAAAAACAAATCATTTGTGGCAGTATCATGACTACGGGCTACAGTAATATTGACACTATTAATTATTTTAAAAATAAAAAATATGTTTTGACTTTTTGAGAAATTTTTTTGTTCAATCAGTATATGTGTACCCATAATACACTCTTGCATTCGAATATAATTTAGATTCGATACAAGTACTGTACTAGTATTTATAAATAGAAAAGAAAATATTTATTAAAACTAATGGAATTTTCACCAATTCTTTCAATCAGCATACTAGCTTCATTTGTGGTCCGTTATCTTTACTAGCTTCATTTGTGGTCCGTTATCTTTACTAGCTTCATTTGTGGTCCGTTATCTTTACTTGCTCAAAATTGTCTCAGTTTTCTATGATTATGAAAAGTAATAACATCAAGACATGCCTCGAAATTACTACCACTTTTATAAAAGTAGGGATGTAATAGGAGAAAGTCACTGTTATAGGGCTAGATTTACTATAATTAATTATAGTGTTTACAATTATTGTATATCTACAGGTTTAACATAATTATGATTTAACTTCCACCTCCCATATATGCATGGGGGACAGAGGAGAAATATATCCTATACTGTATATCTCAAAGTCAGTTTACATACACTATCATATATTATCTAATAGGGATTAACAAATTTATCCAAATATAATAGGAAATAGCTAGAGGTAGGAGGGGCAATATTCATACTAAAATGAGCCGAAAATATTAAGACCAATAATATGTATAGTAAACTCAATTATTAAAATAATAATAGCTACTTTTTAATGAAATTTTTACGCAATTTCCCTTTTTAGAAATTTTAATCTCCCGTTTACTGGGAATCATACCAGATTTCAAAATTAAAACTTTCTTAAATAAATTATCCATTGCTAAATTTATTAAATATTGTCTTTTTTTAACAAGCATTTTGGTAATTTTAATCTTTCCCGTTTACAGTAACATTATCTTCTTCCGATATCTTTTAAGTTTTAAGGAGATTTAAATTTTTCTGGTACCTAACCATTGTTATACAACTTTCATGATTTAATTTAGCTACAGTATATGTTAAACATTTAGCTACAGTATATTAAACATAGAGACAAAAAGATTTAAATGTTAAAATAGAATTCAACTGCAATACTATCAGCATGTGAAATTTATGTTCAAAACCATTTAGTAATTGATAGATTTTTATAACAAAATCTAATTTCATCCCAATTAAATTTCGTGTTTTTGAGTGACATTCTAACAAGAAATAATGTTAGAGAAACGATACATTTACATAGAATGACATTTATTTCACACGGTAAATCGACCGTAGAATATGATTCAATAAATACCTATTATTTTTCTAGTACCGAACAAATTATTCAACACTGGATATTGTGTGATTGAGCTAAACATGAGAATTAGGCAAGTAAGTAAAAAATTAGACTTTATAGAAGAGAGCATTTGCATCTCCAGTAACTGGATATCTTGAATTCCAGAACGCATTTTCTAAAGCTACATATATTGATTTGATAAAAATGAACCTTTATCCAATTAACAACTATAGAAATAGTATGTAAATACTATTTAAACTATGATCGTAAAGCGTGTGTATTTCAGAGTTCATGTTGATAAATTGACATTAAATCGATGCTATATCTAATAACACACACACACACACACACACACCTAAACATACATCACACTCACACACACTTTCTTTTATTCATGAGGTCAAAACGATTAAGAATACTAGCTGTTCTTGAACACCATATAGGTTGATTGAATCTTTCAATGATAATGCTGAAAGCAACTTTAGAGTAGCTAATCTGCAGTCATGAGCACGAATGAACAATGCTATAAAATTCAACTTATGACTAATCAAAAGTAATTACCAGCTAAATTTATATCGGAGCGCTGACGTCATACCTTAATTATTTCTTCATTTTGTAAGTTGTTGAGTATTCATTTACATTATCGATAAACCATTAAATAAATATAGAGAAATATAACGCGATACTTCGCCGAACCTTATACATTTTTAATGTTAATTGATATGTTCTTGTAATGAATATCAAAGACAGAAGTTACTTTTATTACTCTCATCAAAAGAATAATACAGTAAAGGTAAATTCTTGCACAAAATTGGTAGTTCAATTATCGACTTAAAATGGCTGTTGAAGATTTCGGTCAGAATCTATTGAACAGTTTACTCGAGTACTCCATAGTCCACAGTTTCTTTTGTACATCTCTGAATTATCATTCTGATTAGTTTCATTTTATTGAATTTATAGTTTATAAGTTTATTTGAATAATATCCATGTGACGGTAGGTATGTAGTTATCTGATACAAATTGCATTTGCTGTACCTATGTATATATTCTAGTTGTTCAAAAATTCCACTGCGGAATATTCCACTGGGAAAATTCCACTAAACCAATAAAATTCGATATTAAATTGTACTGTATGGACGGAACAGTATTGTCCTGTTAAATACAATTACAAATAAATACAATAATTACAAATAAATACAATTACAAATAAATATAGCAATTACAAATAAATACAACAATTACAAATATATACAATAATTACGAAGTATTACAATAATTACAAAGTAATACAATAATTACAAATAAATACAATAATTACTAACAAATAAAATTACAAATAAATACAATTACAAATAGATACAATAACAAATAAATACAAATTACAATTAATCAAAAGTTATAACATCACAATTATAAAAATAGTCGAATATTTTTATTTCCCCAGAATAGGAATTTTGAAACAAAACGCTCTGTACTTTTGAAGTCCAAGTCTTTTCCGCGAGAATAATACCCATATCATCACTGTCAGTTGAAAGATATACATTTTTGCAACCCCTGCTAAAATCATATTTTCTATGAATAAAATCTGATTTTAAGCATGAACAAAATAAATATTTTTTTCGAAGTTCTATGTGTATATGAAATTGCGCTGCATAATAATAATAAAAAATCTTGGTTCGGCGACGACGCCCATAAGTTTTCATTTGGTATGTATGAAATGTTTAAGGGGGGCAACTGATTTCAGACCAATATTTTTTATTTACAGTCTGATTTGTATGAAACCTTGCATGAGTATATAGAAACAAATTTAGAAATGTTTTTACTCATAGTACTTTCTCAAAATCTTCGATAGTTCTTGAGTTTTTTTGGGGGGCAATTTTTGGGGTTTTGGGGGTATTTTTTGACGCGCCATTTCTGGAGAAGTAATTGATGGAACTTTTCTCTGTTTGTTTCTATACATTGCTATTTTCCTCAGGAATAAATATTGAGAAGCGTTTTGCGAATTTTGTTCCTGTTTTTCAATTATTCACAATTTCTCTTTTTTTCTCATATATTTTTACCAATATTTTGTATAAAAAATGAAAAGAAAAATTTGGCTTCCTAAGAATTGAATTCAATTGATGATACAACATTTCCCTACACTTTGAAATATGAATGGTGAAAATCGGTCAGTAAACACTTCAGAAATGAAGCCATTAATGTGAAGAAAAAGAAGTTTGAGAAAACGCTTCTAAAGTTTGAAAGTTTGGTATTCTTGCGATAACGACGCTACAGTTTTCGTACGATTGTATCAGTTCTGGTACGTTTTTCGCTATTCTGTTTCAGCTTATTGCAGAGAAAATATTCGAGAATAATTCTAGCAAAAAAACGTAAATTGAAAATTTGACAATTAAATAAACTTTAATTTATCAATATATATCATATACGTATCTTTTTCTTATATTCTCCACAAAATATTTATTCTTATATTCTTTACAAAATTGTAAATAGAAGACAATATCGAATCCGGACTGTGTTTCATGTGTTTTTTGTAGAACATAGAGAAGAAATTGTCAAATTCTTATTACAAAAAATGGGATATAATTACATGTGAAATATATATTCAAAATCCACTTAGTATTTATTAGATCCTTATAACAAAAATATAATTTTCATTTTAATTGAAGTTGTTTATTTGACATGAACATCTAACAAGAAATAATATTAGAGAAACTATCATTCTGTTCTTTTCGAATTATCCTTTGACAATACATTTAAAAATATCTAATTTTTTCTCTAAAAAGTGCTAGGATTTCATTGGAAGTGTAAGGAACAGATTTCAAATTTCTCGCATAAAAAGATGTTGTGCCAATTACCTAATTTACGGATTTGTCTCTTAATTGACGTTACTGCTAATTAAATAGCTCATAACTTTTTTATTGGAATGCATATTCCAATAAACTTGTAGCAATGAATGCATTTAGATATCGAAATATCAACTTATAATTTTCCAAGAGTGAATACATAGTCAGTTATAATGGAAGTCCTACCACCTAATTTTTCTCCCCATACGAATAACATAGGAATATTTTGCCGATATTCTAAAAAGGAACCCAACTCAACCCAAATGTACGGAACAGTTATCAGGACCCGGAAAATCGGGCACTTTCCTGCTCAAAACCGACCACTAACATTTATCTTAGGTCAAAACTTGACTAAATTGAAATATGCTTCAAAAATAAAAGTGCATTTTAAAGAGAATGATTTTTAGAATATTGCCCTAACTAATGATGAGATGTTGAGTTTGAAAAGTACAAATCTCTCTCACTGAAACAATTTAATGAAATTGACAAGTATTGAGAAACTGAAAATTTAAAGAGAGATACATATTTTAATAAAACTTTTTACCTTAATTATAAATAATTATAGAATAATTTTTAACAGATATTATCTTCAGAGCGACCGCAATGGTGATGAAATAAGTATATCTTTTCAAAATAAGACTATAATTGTCGGACTCCTAAACATCCACAGAAATTTTCACACGGTAACTAAGGTATTTTTTTAGAGAACTGAGCAGGTAAATAATCTTCTTCGATATATTATTGCTTTTTTAAAATATTTTTATTGATATAAACTGAGGTATCATTTAGGTGCAAAATATTCAATCAGAATTAATTAAAAAGCACATTGAAATGTTATATTAGACGTTATAACTAATGTTATTCATTATTTTTATCTTATTTCCATTCGAATACTATTATATGTGTATGAACACAGTCAAAATTAACTTAAATCCGAAAACCTTTGGTACAGAAAAATTACACGAACGGAACCTGACCACATTTTACTGATCTATTTTAAATATACAAGATTAAGTTTTCTTTTTTATGAACAATGATTTGAGTTTCACAAAAAAACTTATTCAAACTTATATACAGTGAAACTCGTGAGTTATGAAGATTTGGTTTCTTCATAACTCAGAGCCACTTCATATCTCAGGGCACTGATAGTTTCTATGATTAAAATCTTGGAGAAACCTGTGGTCTTTGAGATAACTAGGACAAAATAATTCTTGGCTTACATCGTTTTCTATAATTTAAACATAGAAAATACTTCATAACTTAGGTGCATTTCATAACTCAGGTCCTTCAATACTCGAGTGCTTCGTAATGCAGAATTTCATAACTAAGAAGTTTCAGTAGGTTTTCGTAAAAAAAAGTCCTAATGATCATATTGTCTCAGTCAGCCTCAAATTATAACAGATATAAAAAACTTTTCAAA
Organism: Caprella mutica; assembly: GCA_947561585.1. Taxonomy (NCBI): domain Eukaryota; kingdom Metazoa; phylum Arthropoda; class Malacostraca; order Amphipoda; family Caprellidae; genus Caprella; species Caprella mutica. Next base: position 2,400 of record CANNZV010001394.1, on the reverse strand, counting down.
AAATTGGAGGGGTGCTAAATGCATTTTATGAAATTAAGGAAAAGAAAATATACACAAAATATTGCTTTTGATAGATTTCATTTAAAGGGATAGTAAACTTAAAATCAAACAATCGCCAAATTTGTTTTGAATCGATTCAGAATATTTAATTATGTAATATTTGAATGCTCGTTTATTTTTAAAATGTTCATATAAAAAGTATATAATAAAATTAGCGACACCTACCGGAAGTATTACCACTCATTAGTATGTACGTGAGTATATTTGTTGTTTTCATATTAATTTATGTATGCAGTAATTAACCTTTTTTGCGTTAAAATGATGAAAAGATTCAGGACAAGAAGGCATAACTTTAAAAATAAAGCCATCTCTTCACTTAAGCTAGAATCTAGGTACAAACTTATCTCCATTTTTTTGTTTACAAGATGGCGACACTGATTGTGGCGCCATCACCGTTAGTATTTGTTAAGAAATTAATTATATATAAATTGATATATTTCCATTATTAGATTTTATTGAACATTACAATTTACATGAATGCTTTATTCTTACTAAGCAATCGTTTTATTAGAAAAAATGACTTTTACTGCCCCTTTAACGAGAACAGAAAAACATATAATTTCACAAGAGTAACTAAAGTATTTTTAGAGGGACATGGAATGTAAATATGGTTCTTTTGTTTAAAAAAATCAGTTGATTTTACTTAAATTAAATTATCAAGAGTAAAATTATTTGAAATCCATGAAATACAGTTTATTGGGTATTTGATGTTCTGAATATAAAATATGTTTTTTTTTTCTTTAATATTTATATGTTTGAAAAAAATCTATAATTGAATACCTACTTGTATAAATAAAAAAAATGAAAGAAAATATTCGTTATAAGTTAAATTTTTTTATAAGCAAAATTCATTTTGTTTCATATCACAGGATTTTTAATTAACCTTATAAACAACGCATATCGATTCGTTTTCTTTTCGATTGCCTGGGACATCGAATCGATGGATTGTTCCATTGAATCGACAGAGCGTTGTTTGTATGGTAAATTGGAACACTGAACTGTTTTTGATATTTGCTCAATTTCATAGGGTCTAAAGATCTCTTTTAGAGCAACAAAAAGAAAATAATCTACTCATCTGAGTTCATCCAAATACAGAAATGCACGGAACAGTGACAGAACCCGGAAAAGTACGGACACTTTCCCGCTAAGAACCGACCACTAACATTCATCGTACGTAGGTAAAAACTTGACTAATATCTTGACTAAATAAAACTTGATTAGTTCTTCCATGCTAAATTCAAACTTTCTTCAAAATCAACATGCTGAAGAGATGACTTTTTGGAGAATTTATTGTGTTAATGGACTAATATTTCATTCAAAGTGTTACAAGTACAGATCTCACTCACTGATACAATTTAATGAAAATGACAAAAATCGTAAAACTAAAAATTTGAAAAGAGATACATATTTCTATTTTATATTATTATTAATATTTCTATCATTTAAAACAAAAACCATATCTCCAGTTCGAGTGAAAAGGCGAAGTAATTGGTAAACTATTCCAAAATAAGTCTAACATTCGATCTTTGAAACACGATATAAAAAACATAGAAAACGTTACAAGGGTAACTGGAGTATTTTATGAGAACACAGAATGTTCACAGGGGAAAAAAGTAACGTTCATTCAATTCATATTAAATCATCAACAAGTAACAATAACAGATGAATATTTGATGTTCTGAATTTGATATATAATTATACTTTTAGAGCATCGATGTTTGAGAAGATTTAGAATTATAATTATATAATTACAATTATTAATTATATTAAAATACTTATATGGATAAAAATTAATGAATGGGTTTTTAAATCAATTTTCCATTAAAATATCGTAAAAGTGTCCTGTATTATATTAACAATACTTTATAATAATCAAGGATATTGTATCACTTTAGAAGATGAAGTACATGCACAATATATGCACAACCAGTTATATTTTAAATTATTGTGATAGGTAATATGATTATATAGTTTAGTAAAACAATTAATTAATTTCAACCAATTATTCTAACAAGGTGAAATATTTCAACAAAAAAATGTTCCAACTGTAATTTCTTCAATAGAATGAATAATTAGACTACTGTTTTTTATATATAATAAAATGCTTCATTTCAGTGCAAAATGTTTAATCAGAATTAATAAAAAGCAAACTTAAATGCTATTTATGCAAATTTAAGAAAAGTAGAGAACGACGGAGAGCATTAAACTAATGTTAATTATTACTTTCAACCTAGTAACAATGTAATTATATCATACGTGTGTGAACACAGTCAAAATTAAATAAGATAAGTAATAATCAAGAAGATTTGTGTCTAGCGGATATAATAAACCACTAATATC